>JAQGBK010000010.1:0-15500 GCA_034698505.1 Stercutus niveus
TGGTTGTCATGGACCTGCCTTCGGGCAGAGCACTAATGATGAGGTGTTCAGTAAGGTTGGGACCCCCTAGATGTTTCATTATGACCCAATCAATTATAAGTTAATTTGCTTGAAATTTGGAATATAGTAAATTTAGTGAACAGGTTCTGTGTTTGCAAAATTTAACTTAATCCATTCAACGGTTCAATTTTAAATAACCTCACAATGACGTATTAGTATACTGCCGCATACAGCGCTTAAAATGGCTTTCACCATGCACTCTGCGTTTGTGCGTTCTGCCTTTCCTAGCATTTCAGATCCAAGTCAATGTTTGCAATGCTATTAAATTTTTGGGAAGCTAGAGAAATATAATTCAGCTCGATTGTAATTTGTAATTTGTCTCAGACTTTATTGTATGAGCCGCATTGCCTACCTTCCTGTTTTCGACAGCGCGCTCAGTTCGCGGGCGGTGAGATCGGTACAACGCCGTGTTCTACAAATCATTACTAAAGAGCTTCTTCAATCCACCTATCAACCATACTTTTTAAAAATTGCTTCACTCCATCATGATTTTTTGTAGTAAAACATTTACAACTAGCATTTTTTGTCAGATAAGACATGCCTTGGTATCCAACCGCGCTACAATTTTAAGCCATGTATGCAGCAGTATAATAATAATTACGTCATTTTGATGTTATTTAAAAATGAACTATCCATTGGCTTCAAACCAAATTTTGTGCACCATTAGCATGTTCACTAAACTTACTATATTCCAAATTTAAAGTAAATTAACTGATAATTGATTGAGTTATAATGAAACATCTAGGGGGTCCCGAACTTACGGAACACCGTGTAATGCCGGGAGGTCTCCGGTATCTTGCATTAGCGCTCTTTTTAAATATTACGACTAGCGTATACCTAGGTAGTTGTGATTGACTAAAACGTTTATACACTTAATGTACTTATCCGCTACAAAGGTCGTTATGGTGTAGACCAGTACTTGCACAACGTTAACTTTTTTGTGTATGCAGCGACGACGCTAGTGTGCACTTTAACTCTCGTGCCCTGCCGTTCTGGTTGTTGTTTAGTAATCGGTATGTTCTTGCAGCGTTACGGTGAGGACATTTTTAAGGAGGAGACTTTAAAAACAGAGCTGAAATAATAGTCTGATTCAGATTTTATTGATGATTACCATATTTTGGCACTATGCATTTACACTTATACAGCTAAAGCAATCATGAGTGATAGGCTAGCCCACAAAGTAAAGCTCTAACTTTGTTTTTTTTTACGCCGACTTGACAAAATACATCGATCGGGACACATAACGGTGTGGACATTGGCAGTGTAAAGATATATTTTTAAAATATTTATTTAGGCAATTAATAAAGCAATTTAAGCAATTTAAGCAATTAATTACTATTTAACACAAAACCATTATAGTTGTGAATTCTAAACACAAAACCGAAATGTAGGATAATTATAATAACTTTAGTATAATGCAACAGGGACAAGAAAGTTCCCATTTCTGGTACAGTAGCACATTTATGCCTATGTGTCAAAAGTCTGGCGACGCACGCAAGAATATTAATTTTTATACATCAAGTAAAATATATAGCTCAGTTGTGGATGTACAATGGGAGAGCACTTATTCATAATATAGAAAATAATATTACAGACAACAAAAAGGCTGCGATAGACGGCGTAGATGCGATGTTTACAATTTTTTAAAACCATTAATTATTATTTTTTCATTATTTTTGTGATATACTGTCGTGTGCGACATTGACGGATGAACCATCAGCGGTCGACAATGTTAATTAAATTAATTAATCTCAGAATCAGAAACCTTATATTCTTATATATCCTATATAGGTTCAGATGCTGTGCACAGCGCTGGCGTGCTCGTGCAGTGAGTGACATACAATGGAACGTGTGTGTTTTCAAGACTCCCATGATCAAATTGATCTGACAAAAACATGGCGGACTACTTAACATTTTCCCTAGCAAGCCTATCATATATATGCATTTCGTCTTTTTCCAGTCGACGATATTGTGATCCTCTCAAGAAATTATAGCTATTGCCTACAACATAGAAAGGCAGAAAATTGGAGAATTTAGGAGTGTTGGATGAAACGGACCTGCCTTAGGGCAGAACACTAATGATGAATCATTGATGATATTGCGAAATATGCGAATCATGATTCGGGCACTAGGGAAATTTTTTATTTGTATATGCCAACAATTTAAAGCAGTCAAGAATTAGTATGGCCAATAGTACCGACATTGTGACACATCAGCAGCTTTAAGCATCGATGCGAGGCAGCTGCTCAGTACGGATCTTTTAGCTGTACTGGAGTGACTCCAATGCAGCTCAATGGAGTGTATGGGAGCCGCTCCGACTGAAGACATAGTTTCAATATACTTTAAAGGCGTTCGTAATCCGTACTAGCGCATTCAGTTCGCTAGCGGTTCGTCCGAAATTTTTACATTGAAAATAGCCATTACAGTTGCGCGTGTTCCTAGATAGCTGAATGGGAAGTAGAACAGAGCTTGGGGAAGCGAAGCGTGTGGCCATACATTCATATCGTGCATCCTTTATCAAGCAAATTAAGCTCTTTAGCAGCAATGTCCTCTGTAAAACTAACAGTGGTCGACTTGATAGTTGCGACTTCGGAAATGTACATAAACTCGACTGCGGAGCCGGTGGAACAGGCGGTCCAGTCCAACATCTCCGTCCGTCCGTTCCTTTCAATAACCGCAATGTATCCAACAGCCGTTTACTTTCAAGCCATCGCAGTGGTAATCGGCATCGCTGGTCTTCTAGCCAACGTCTTCATGCGTACGCTGCTGTCGCAAGTCAAGAAAGTCCATCTCAACTCGACCAACTCTCTCATCATCAACCAGACTACGATGGACATGTGTTCATGCGCGGGAATAATTGTGACGTATGCGCTGAAGATCGCGTACGCTGATTGGCCGTTCGAGAACAATGGCGGCGGGTATATTCGCTGCGTCATCTTCGAAACCAATATGGCGCTCGGCATAGGAATGGCCAGCTCGTTCGCAGGCTTGATAACGATCTCCGTCGAGCGTTATGTTAAGATCGTCCACGCAGTGGCACACAAGAGGCTCTATCGTCCGTGGATGCTGAACGTGGCGATTGTCATACCGTGGCTCAGTGGTGTACTGCAGGTCTGTGTGCTATATTATTAATAATGTTAAAAATGCATCTTAAAAATGCAAATCTAATCAAATATTCTGTCGAGCGGGGGGGAGCAAAAAGTACATATCACAACAAAAATTGAGAGTCTGCCTTAAAATAACACAGAACTTTTAGGCGGGAGAAGGGGAAAATAAGCGTCACGCCAAAAAAATATTTTCTGGGGTAGGGGGTCTTTGCGTACAAAAATAACCCAAAACAACGTAATATTCCTCTATAGGCTATCCTACATAATGTCATATATTTAAAACTATTTCGGGGGGCTTTAGCCCCAGAAGCCCCCCTGTCTACGGTCTACCCCTTCAGTTTAGGGGTGATAATCGATGTGATAATTTCGCATGAAGATTTTTATAGAGATACAATCTAGCTGTATGGCACGTACGAGTAAGTACTACACTCTGCCCTTTCCTGCCACTTCCCCGCACCTTCCTTTCCATTCCTGCCCCGTCCATCTCGGTGTACATGATACAGCTGTAACCTTATAATATGTATTAAACTGTTTGGCACGTGTACTGTAGACCCGAGTCGATCCTATTGAAAGATTGTGATTCCAGTGATTATCAGAATGTATCTTAAGCTTTTTAATCCACCACACTAGCCTGGATTCAACGCATAATTTTGGCATCATGATGCGCTGCATGGCACCAGAGCCGTATTTAGGGGGGGGTTAGGGGTTCAATCCCCCCGAAATGAAAAATTGTAGAGTTTTTGCAATATATAAGGTCGTTCTTACTGGTATGAACCCCTCACCCCCGCTCAACAGAAATTTTGGAGGTGACTTGCCGAGTTTTTCAGAGGTTTTTCCCCGCGACGCGCGCTTTTGGCCCTTTGGACACCCCCGCTCAACAGAATTTTCAGAGGTGATTTCTGCCTCATGACCAAACAAATTTTAAACTCCCCCCCCCCAAAAAAAATCCTGGATATGGCCCCTGCATGGCAACACAGTATTTCAAGAGGACTCGGCTGCAGCTCGGTGTCATACTTGTAGGTGTTAAGAAATTGTTTCAAGACAATGTTGTTGAGACAAACAATCCTGTGTGCTGGCACTACCTTTAAATTCCCCCCCTTTTTGAATCTTAAACTGATTGAAAATTACAGGATTCTGATGAAGGATGACTGTTGCAGCAAATCAGACTACATTAAAAGTTGACTTCAACAAAAAAATTCTGACACAAGTATCGGTCACAAAAACCACTCTGAATACTGTGAACAGCTTGTCTGCAACATGCCATTGCGTATCGCAGCAGTACTCAAAAACAGAGGAAATCCACCCAAATATTACCAATTTGTAGTCTGAGATCTGTTGCACGAATGCAATGTACTTCTTCGTTTGAAAATTCATTTGTTGGAGTCTTATTTCAACTCGGTAAGCAAAATACAAGAATCTAAAATAGTAGCTGGACTTATTTTTTGGCCATTAGCCAATACCATAATTATTATTTTAAATGATTACAAACACATTTTTTATTGTATCTGTTAATATTGCACAATTGTTTATAAACATTTATTGAACGGATATCCATATTTGTGCGTCAATTCATCATTGTCATTGTCTAAAGACAATGATGTAGGTTGATGCCCTTAGAGAACTGATCAAATGTCGTAAATTGATTCAGAAATAACGTGTATCAAATGTGACAAATGTCACAAAATAGTTGATAAAGTTATGGCTAAGCATTTTAGCGTTCCAGTTTGAATTCGACGCGCATCGTCTTACTGCGTAGAACAAAATCTAGGGACAATTTTCTCAGCATTTGATGTAAATAAACCTAGTGTATACTATAGAGCCTACATTTAGATTCGCAGTTGGTCTACCGTATGCTTGTAACATAATATCAATTTGGCCTTAATAAATTTAGATTGCGGTAGTTCAGATTGTCATACAATAACTTTTGGATGGAGATCTCAGACACTTCGTTTATATCCGTTGTTACATTTGGCACACATTATTTCTGAATCAATTTACGTTATCTAATCTGTACTCTAAGAGCATCAGCATCATTATCACTATCCTCCGTATATCCTAATAATATTATCTTAATCATCATCACAGGTTTCACTTTATCGCGGCCACTCCAGAACATGGCCTTGCCCCACAATATCAATGGTTCATTAGGATTATAACGATCCACCTGAGGCTGAGGCATTAGTAACTGTTAGAACCACCGAATTTGGTTCAACTGATCTACGGTACTGATTTCCTTTGTTACGATGCGATCTGCTTGATCTGGTGTCTAACGACTGGCCTAGCGGACGCGCTTCGGACCTTGGGAGTCGTGAGAACACTAATAAACTGATGTCGAGTTCAAACACATATATCTTGGAAAAATACCTGAACTAAGCCCGCTGGAAAGTCTCAGATAGGCAAACCTCCATCAATACAACGGCTTGACAAATGCTACAGCTTGACGAAGACAAAATCTTCTTCATCTTATTTTTCGGATGCAATTTTCGATCAAGTATTTTGTCCCAGACCATTGACGGCGTTCTAAAGCCGGATGGATGCCTTTAATGGTTATGCCCCCGGACGACACAATTGTACTGATATCAGATAGCCAGCAAACATTCGTCGCGTCATGCATTTAAGAAGTTAATAAGCTAATGATAATTCATTTCACTAATCAGCAGATGAAACCAAATTTCCGTCAGATCATTCAACATCATACATAAGCAGCTCCGGAGGCTGGAGCAACGACCAAGAAATACTAGCATAAATCTAGCGGACCCTGGCGGTCATTTTGACAGACACTGCGTATTACTGCGTAAGCTCCTTGGCTTTTTTAATTTTACAGTGACGAAAGCAATCTATTTAGAAGCAGTGGGTCAGAATTTAAAGGATTGGATGGATGGGGTGTGGCTCTTCCGCGACAAACTATCTTTTTCCAGAGCCAATCATATATTGAGGGAAAACAAGCAATCAAAATCGAGGGAAAGCTATCTGGGCCTACTAGGTCTTCATCAGTTCTGTACAGTATACACCGCAATTTGCTTTTACTGTATTTGAAATGATTGGGAACAAAGGAAGCGATTGGTGCAATGATTAATGCTGAGTTACAGAAATCTAGAACATGGCTTAAGAAAACTAAACAATGAAGATTACCAAAACACTAAGTATGTATTCGCAACTTAAAATCAAATTGTTCAAAATAGCTAGGCCTATAGAGAAATGCCGACCTCAAAAATATAAAATTAGACACATCGTAAATGAAAAATTTACAAAGAAGAGCAACTTTACAAAAAGACAATTTTTAGCATACGGCTCGATAGCTCAGTTGGTTTCGTGTTCGCTCTCTGTGTGAGCGGTCCAGGTTCAAAACCAACCAGACTGATTTTTGAGTAATTGTCATGGACAAACAATTTACATGAAAACGCCTCGGTCGACTCAGCGTATGTATATAAATGAGTAGCACTTCTCGTGGCCGCGAAATGTAGGCCTCAAACCACACGTGCTGCATAGCGCTGGCCCCGTTATCAGCACAAATTCATAGCATTCAGTTCCGTGTTTGCTCTAAAGGTTTGCGATTGGGAATGAGAACCAACGCTACGCTCCTTGGATGAGTATGCTTATACCTTTAGGCTCTATCTACTAAAATGAGAAATATAAATTTAAATCGGTTCTAAATAAAGGTAAGAAATCATAAGACTATTTGTAAAGTGATTCATTTATTGAAAACACGTATACATTAAATAATAACAATGTTCTTATTTTAAACCTTTATCATGACAAAAATAGAAAAGTAATTAATGCAAATCGCTAATTAATAATCATTAGCGAATGTACTATACAGGGTGGGCCATAAAAAGAGGACACTGCGTCATTGGTTATAACTTGAGTACACATAGTCATAATTTAATAATTTTTGGTAGAAATGTTCCTTAGATAATAAGCCATCAAACCCTTTATTAATTTACCACCTCACCTAATTTGTGTGTCTGCACTACCTGGTGAAACCAATAAAACACAAAAATTACATTTCTCGCTTATGCAGACTATTGATTTGCTAATAGAACACATGTAACGACATTTTGTCAACATTTAGGTTGGCAGTTTTTTTCCAGTAATCCAATGTTCATAACGTCACCCCTTTGCATGAACACAAGCTCCCAGACGTTTTCTCCACTCATTGATAAAGGTGTAAATGATGCTCTGCTGCCGAGCGCGCCAGACTTCAATCAGTCGCTGCTTGAGTTCAACAACGTCGTTAACCCAAGTTAACACATTTCAAACATTTTCTGTAGAGTGTGGACTACTGGAGAAGAAACTTCCAACTTAAATTTGAACAAATTTACATAACATGTGCTTTATTATATAATCAATAGTCTGTATAAGGCGATAAACTCGATTCTAGTGTTTTCTTGGTTTCCCCAGCTAGTGCAAGGCCAAATTTAGGTGAGGTGGGAAATTTATAAGGTGATTGGTGGCCTTTTATAGACGATCACATTCTTAGCACTGAAAAATACGGTAAAAATCTGACCTGCATATTGCTTGTCACTGATTTAATTAGTGTCCTTAAATCAAATCACGCGCTACCCCTCTTCAAAGCTCATCGGCGTTTACTGTCCGCAATACCCACCCGGTCTCTCAGGTATAAACTTAGGCATAAACTTGAACACGCGAACCCCCCCCACCACCACCACCCCCAACACACACACACGCACAAACCCACACACGAAGAACATCCTGACGAACGCATACACTGTAGACGCGCATAGACGAATTACATAGTTTTCCCATATTCCCTCATTTTCACCATTTCCCTCATTCCCATAGTTTTCTACCTCGGAGTTCCATTCTGAAATTAATTCAAGACAAATTAATGCAACTTCTTTGTGAGTTATTATTTACAAAGATCTATATCTATAAATTAAATCAATCCATGTATATTTAATACGCTGTGCAGCAACGCCTGAAGCATTGATTTGTAGGGCTTGTAAATGCACTGTCGGCGAGTGCAGGGCTTTAACTTTTGGGGATTTACAGGCTGTGCCCCATTTCCAGAGTAAGAATTGTGCACAAATGTAAAATTGCTTAAAATAGCAATCTATTTTAAGAGAAAAAATGCAATTGTTGATTACGACGACTCGATTACAACGACGCAATATTGTTTGGGGTAACGCCAGTACCTCAATACTTTCCAAATTAATGTTCCTGCAAAAACGAACCCTACGTATTGTAACTCGATCCCCCTATCGCGCACCCTCAGCACCGCTATTTATCCAACTAAAAACTAACTAAAACTAAAAACTAAAACTAACAGATAATTATAAACTGCAGTCAGCATTGTTTATGTATAAATTTAGTTTAGGACCTTGCCAGCATCGTGTATTGATTACTTTACTGTGAACTTGGCTTTGCCTTATGAAACTCGTAAAACTGACTATTTCCACCAGTTTGCGTTTCGCACTAACATACGTGAGCGTTGTATTATTATCAGTGGACCTAGACTGTGGAACTCGCTTCCAATGGAACTTCAGATCTCTACAAGTGTACATATTTTAAAACGAGAACTCACTACCTTTTTACTGTCGTATTACTAGTATAATCTGTTTATTTAATATAGATGATCCTATATTTGGTTAAAGTAATGTATCGTTCATACTCTTGCGATCGACCGATTTTTCTTTTTGGACTGTTTTGTTTGACTGTCTTGATTTACTGTCTTGGTGTTATTGTTTAGTTAAGTTTGACTTAATTATACATTGGGTTATTTTAGTTATGATATAAAAATATCTTTGCTGTTGCACTTAAGTATGCCGGCTAGAATTAGGCTTTGCCTACACAGGGATTTGTTTCTTTTTGGTCCAACCATGTTCTTTTCGCTATTTGTTTCTGCTTGCATTGCTGTTATTATATTGTGTTTCTAAAGAGAATAAACACGTCAAAAAATGGCTAGGCGATGGTGAGAGGTGTTGTCCGAGGCAGCAGCCTCCTCAAGTGTGCCTTGGTCGACTAAGTCGATGAGTCAACCAAAGACCTAATTTCTTTAGACTGCTACCAAAAAGTAACAGTCCTCGTGGCTGCGAAAATTAATGTGGCTGCGAAATACGCAGCACGTGCTGCGTAACGTTATCCCCGTTATCAGTATACAATGACATATTATCATGCCGTATAGGCTATAGCAGCTTCTAAATGTAGATAAGGTATACAACACCTTAGACTGTTGAGTACCAGTATGCGCACTTTACCTTCCTTAGATGGATGGCCGAAGCGCAATGGCCGAGTGGTCTAATTCGTTGGAATAGCACCGCGAGGTTGCGAGTCAGAATCCCTGCTTGAACAAAACCATAACAGTTTTCCGTTTCACACAATTAGCTCTTTGATCATTAATTTGTCGTTAGCTAGGCCTACCTGTAGCTCATCAGGTTAAACTTAAAATTAGTACTCTGAGAAGGAAACCACGAAAATAAACCCACGAAGAAGGAAACAACCACAAGTATCTTCCTAAGAAATTTTCAAATATCTTCCCAAGAATTCAAATATCTTCCCAAGTATCTTCCCATTCAAGTATCTTCCAGAAAATTCCAAAAGATTTGGCACCTGCCAATATATGGCAATTTCCACGGACCTGTCTAAGGGCAGAACACTACCAAGTTCAGGATGGAATGTGGTATGTTGCAGCCGGCAGATTTATTGCTTAGATGGTTCCAGTGATGTTTATAACGACACGGGTGGTAAACGGGGTTTGTCTACCGTTGTACGTCTGGCTTCATCCGGCGCTCCAGCTCGGCTACGGCATCTACAGCAACGTCTCCAACCTCGTCCTACCCATCATCACATTCCTCTACTGCTACGGGCGCATCGCTTTCGTTCTCAGAGACATGATGAAGGTTTACATTTTCAACAATGCTTTAAAACAAATTATTATTTTAGACCTGGATAAGCTGGACATAATATACTGGTATTGTGATTATTCACAGTGGCGTAGGCTATACTGGTCAGTGTTTTTTTAGGAATGAAGCGGGGACAGTGGCAGAGTGATTTAGTTCTTTGGAATCGCAACCGCGATGTTACAAGTTCAAATCCCGGCTCAAACAGTCGCCCTTTATACACAATTATTAGCTGTGTGGTCATTATTTTTTCAGTAACTACCTATAGCTTAGCAGGTAAAACTGAGTTCAACGAGTCTTCGACAGGATAGGACTCTAAAAACGGAACCATACAACGGTACAATGTTAGCAATCATGGTCCGCCTTGTATAGCCTACGTTGTGCCATATGGCCATGAGAAAATCGTTGTTGGCCCAACGTAATTTTACTTCGAAAACCCAACGCAATTGAAAACGTTGCCCCAACGTTGTACCAACGTTACGTTGGTACTACGTTCACTTCCAACGCGTAGAGCACATGCACGTGGTCTGATCTATTTCCTCCCTGTAGCCAACGTTGTTAGAACGTCTACTGCAACGTTACGCCAACCGCTACGTATCGCCAACATTACCATTTACCACCCAATTGCCAAAGATAATTTGGCCAACCTTGACTGCTCACTGGGTAGCTGCAATTTATGCTTCCAACTAATATGAAAAAGGATTCACCAGCACCGCTACTCGTGAGATGTTTGGTTGCAAAGCACCTTAGATATGACTCGGGAAATGTTACGTCGCTATAACAAATTGGAAAAATTACTAATTACTTTACAAGGTACCATACCGTACCATGTAAATTCAGCTACATGACTGAATTCGCATCCAGAAATTCTTTTCGCTGTCCATATCTAAAACGACACCTTACGGACCTGTAGTTGGTTTTGCACCACTGATTGACACCTTACGGACTTTTAGTTGGTTTTTGCATCACTGATTACTATTATGTAAATGGCTGTTTATGCCAAATTAAAATTAAATAATAATTGAATGACCATTTATTTAAGGTGAACCAGGCGGTTCAAGGGCAGGCTGCGGTTGACAGCGCACAGAAGTCCCATCGTAGGTCTCTCAACGTCGTCAAAACCTTCGCGCTGATCTGTGCCATATTCACTGTCTGCGTCATACCCATCCAAGTCTCCTACGGGTTTCTCAATGCCGGCTACCCCATAGACATGCACAGTAGCATGTGGTACTCGTTCATAGCCCTGCTGTACGTGAATCCGCTCCTCAATCCGCTACTCTATGCTTGGCAGTACGAGGCGGTGAAGGAAGTGTTGCGTAGCAGAGTTGGCTGCTGCAAGCTCTTCAAGTCGGGCAAAGTCGTTTCGATAGAGGAGAAGCAGACCAATCTATCTCTTGCTCCAGACTAAACCATCTAATGCCGCATATTATAGGCTACTACTCTTCAATGCCTCATATCTGTTCTCTGAAGCGGCCCATAATAGTCTGAAAACCATCTCAACTCAACTGTGAATGGTACTTTCCACGTCCTTTCGCTTAAAGTTGGACTACAACATGAAATTGATTTCATTCAACCATTGCAAACGCTGCAGAAATTTGCAGAACTTTACTGGGTACATGAAATATTTCACGCAGTGACCACGTGAAAATGGTACGACGTCACAATTTCCACCACGATGAATATCGATGCAATTTGCGTTAATTTCATGCAACATTTTGCAACTTTTGCAATAGTTGCATGAATTCCATGAAATATTTCATGAAATCATTTAATGGTGTGGTCCAGCTATTACAGTGTAATCTCATGCGTAACCAGTGATGACAGGAACCTGTTAACCAGTGGTGCCGCCATAGTGCGAACATACCGGTACGTCGGCTCCCCAAACTTATAATCACTTTCTGCATGGCTCGAGTTATGGCTTTGGCAAGGCTGGGGCTCTGCCCCTACAGGGAAATAATTTCTCTTTTGCCAAGCCAGATAACTGAAGGCCTAATTGTCATTTTTGTAATTGTAATTTTTAACTGTTATTGAATTTTAATCGCACCGCTTATATAATCATCCGTGCGATACAGGCAGGGCCTCAAACGTGGTCAATTTTTTGCGGACTCGTGAAGTAATTAACGCCATTACAAATGACAAATGGTCAAAGTGTTCTGCACCAGCTCTTGCCAGCTGTTAAAATTCACGGCTACGGTATCCGTGCAATAGCTCATCAGTTTGCCCTCCCTCCAAGAGACGATAAAAACTTCATAACTAGGATGCTTATTAACTGAAATATATAAATTTGTTAATCTACCCCGTCCTTCATTGATCTTGGTGTTTTGTTTGGACTTCTACTTAGCTTTGTAGTATCTCTATCCGTTTGTATTAATTGTCTTGTTTATGTAAATGGTTGCATTTGTCAGCTTTATTCAATAAACGAGTATATTAATATTACCCTGACATGATTTGTATGCTTCTTTGGTTTGAACCTTAACGGAAGGTTCGAAACATACCGTTTGCATCCTTAAAAGACAGTAATTGCTTTTCGAAAAATTGTGTCGTATCTCCCCCTCAAACGAAAATTGTGTCGTATCTCCCCCTCAAACGAAAATTGTGTCGTATCTCCCCCTCAAACGAAAATTGTCAAGACATATCTGTCTTCGGCTAAAAATCTCGTTATGATCTCTCCATCCCCTCCTCCTCCCCCCCTTCGTCCCAACATAACTCTATAATACATATTTGTTGGTCCTACCAATATTCTGGTCGCTACCAATTATTAATTCATATATCCTTCAGAGACTTTAATATTTCACCACATTTCTGCAGTTGTTTTACAATAGCGCAGTACGCGCATAATTCTGCAAGCTATAGCGATCAGGTGAGACAGATGGACAGGTTGATTCATTATGAACGCTCCTCTTAGAACGAGAAAAAGAATTTTTACAAATGCCGAGTGATCAATGAAGCAGTGATAAATGAGCCATAGAACGAGTCAATCAGTACATCTAATCAATCATTCTGCTGCAGTCATTTGTCTCATTGCTGATTTAATTAAACCGTTTGATTTACCAATCGAGATAGGTTGTTTGCTACAACTTTCTAGAACATAAAAGTTACATGACCATAACTAAACCTAGTAGAATTGAAAAAAACTGACAATAAATCACATCAAACGTGCTATTGAAAGCATCCATATTATTGCACAACATTCCGGTAACAAAGTTCAAAACCAAGAAACTCAAACCGATAAGCAAAGTAAGCACCACGAAAAATGCATTGCTGTTATGACTAAGCAAACGCTGCTTTAATATATAGAAACGCTACTACAATAAATAATAAAAATTATTGTTATCATAGCTTGTTATAAGGGATGCATGACGAGATCAGTAAAAAACATCAGGATTTACAACAATTATCGTAACAAACAAGCTTGGAACCATAACATACAAGAATACGCCATGGATTTATAGGCAAATCACAACGCAGAGCCTCGTAACGATTCAATTGTGAGTCTCAGTTTAACTATTACAATATTGAAAGTTGCACTATGGTCATAGCCGATCTATTAGGCCTCCATTAATTTAGTTCAATTAAAAATATGACTACCTATAAGGCTCAACGTAGTTTAACTGAAGATTTCAGTTAAATCATTTGAAGACTTTGATTTTGGCTACACCCATAGCACAATTATTAATCAGCCTCCTAATAGGCTTAACTCAAATAGATCTAAAGTGTTAGGCTAGAATAGACAGTCGATAATATATCATTTGGTTTACAATTATTTTTGTAGACATAGAATGCAGTAACTTATTTTAGGTTGGGAATTTGAATCACGACATTAAACGCGTTTTCCACTACTACCAAAGTCGATACTAGATGTTTGAGGGGGGAAGGAATATGTAAAACACTTAGCAAGATAAATAGCCATGATTATACAAAAACGAAAACCAACTAGAGGTGTAAGCGGGAGTTTTTCCGTGGGAAAAACACAAGATCGGGGCGAAAATTTGGTGTTATTGATGATGATGATGAGGATGAGGATGATGATGATGACGATGCCGATGGCGATGACGATGGCGATGATGATGACGATGATGATACATCACAATCATATGATGCTACATCATACATACATACATACATATATACACACACACATACATACACACATACATACATACAAACATACCACGAATACACACATGCGTACACACATACACACATACGTACATAATATTATACATACACACAAGCAAACCCGCATACACGCATACCCACTCACATACGAACACACTGTAGATCATACATACAGTATAATTCATAGATTTCAATCATGTACAGTCATGATATAACATTGAATTGCACTACATTGCCGAGTTTAGCAAGTTTATCATACTTGCCGCGCGGGCAATAGAAACTGCCACGCGCGACACAGGCTGCAGCGCTCATTACTCGCACATGTGTACAACACCTGCATCGCAGTTGTGTACAACACTTGCGTCGGACTTGTGTACAACACCTGCATTTAGTTATTCTCGTAACTCGGGGATTTCCAAAGAGGAAAAGAAGTTACGACATCTCCACTTTGACACCTTTACTCCTAATGGAAGTTGCTGAAAAACTAATCAGCGCTTCATTCTTGTCATGTTAATGGATAGCCCAAATTTCAAGAAGCTAGGTCAAAAAACTGTAGTCTATACAGCGCAAACAAAACACCTTCTCAGAACGTCAAAAGACAAATAATAATAATAATAGTGAACAAAAATGAATATTCATGAGCCCACAAGCGAATTCATAAAAGACCGGGGCTAGCGCTAGCGCGCCCCGCCCCGGTCTTAATAACTCGTCGAACGCTATTGAGTGATGGTGGATATCATAGCCCATAATCATATCAGCCCATTTCTGTCGGAAGTGAACTTCATTGGAAAAACAATAATAGCACTGCATATTTTTTCTTTTTGGATCAAAATGAGACTTAAATTTACTCAGTTGGGGTGAACTAAACAAGACAAGTTATTTTAGGCGCATCCATGGAGGTGCCGGAGCTAAACATAGAGGTGCCGGGGCTGCCGAAGCTCATGGATAAGATGCCGGGGCCCATGTGTCACAAAGTGTGAGGTGCCGGGGCTCAGCCTCGGCTCACTTTTACCACTGAATTGATCGCCAGCAGAATATTTGATATTGCTGGCCACTTTGATATGGGCACAAGTTAGCAATTAATGGTCACAAATGATCAGCCAATCCCAATGAGTCATGACGAACATTAATAAGTTAGATTTAGCTAAATTTTGTCAATTTTTGCCAGTACCGGTAACTATGTCCAAGTTTATATTTGCTGAAGACGTTAAAAGTGGCTAACTGTAAAGTGATGAACTATCTTGCATTAGCAAACACGCCGGGCGACAAATGCATACAATTCCAAATAAGAAGAAAAAGAAGAAAACCTTCGCAGCTTTGCCTAATTGTTTTGACATTCAGTGATAGCCGCAAC
>JAQGBK010000011.1:0-15402 GCA_034698505.1 Stercutus niveus
GCGGTGGCCGTCCGGGGAACTATGGCTGTTGATGCCGGGTCGCTTTATGACTTTGTGTGATATGGCCGGGGTGCCTCAGTTATTCCGAAGATCATCAAGTTAATGGGGCTACAAGAGCAGAACCTAACATGAATAGAATTTAGACATTTCTGCTTTAATTGTTTGAACGTGTTAATTTTTACGACCATGTAATTGGAATTCTGATAAGAACATATTATTAGTTTCAGGATTTTTCTTATGTTGTGGATGTGGACCATGTTGCATAACTGTTGAAACGACTGTTGTTACATTTGATGCAAAGTGATATAAAAAATTTACCAGTTAAATATATGTTTAATAAGTGTATATTGCATAATTTAAATAGAAAAACAGCGATTAATCAACTTCAGATAAGGCAGAAGAATAATCTCTGATATGATTTCAGCATTATGTTATTCGGTTGCTTCATAAAAAAATTGACCACAAAAAATGTATAATGTACGTTATAGCTTTTGAAAGTTGGAAGCCATTAATTTGAGAACTAACATTAGTACATGGTAAATTCATTTTGCTATGGCAATCTTCAATCCATCAAATTTTCTGATGGTTTTCAAACTGCACAGTGCGCATGCTGCATTGCTTATTGGCGTAGGCCTAACCATTCTCCAAAAATATGTATTCACTTACTCAGAGTCTTAAAACTGTACGCATTTTCAGCTTTTTCGATCGAAATTACAATGTGACAAACACATTTTTGGAAGAAATATAAAAAAATGGTACGCAAATGCTTTTTGTAGCTTGGCGTAAATGTCGTTCTTGTTTTTTAAACCCAGGCCAAGCCCTGAATAGCCTACTATTATACAATAATAAAATTTAAAATGTCGATTTAAACACTTATCCAATCTAGGGCTTTGAATATCCAACATGGTGTTTTTGGTCTAGTGAAACATGGAGCTTTGCCAATTATTAGATATGGCAGTTTGCCAATAAGATATGGCACTCCGGTGATTTAAAGTGGTGCTGCAGATCTAACCGACGATTATGTTGATATTTCAGACGTGTTTCTAAGCGACCACGAGACCCCTCAGACTTCAGAAACACTCTGTTCATCACAAGATGAGGATCTGACTTATAGAAACAAATATTTGATCTCATCAGCCATCCCACATTCACCGCCATTTTCAATTTACGCTGAACATCAGTCTGCATTAACACGAGATCGTTCATTCGGCTACGAAATGAAGCCTTTTACGTCATCGCTCCCAGTGGAAACGTCGACCGAATCGACGTTCAACAGAATAGAACCCAACAATAGTCATTATAGTTCATCTGGAGAGTCGCAATGCATTGCGAATAACATCAGTCGTCTGGCGCCACTTATGGAATGGACGACTAATGAATGGCGTGAATCTCGGCGTCAATGGTCCGAATCTTCCATCCCCACCGCTGAAGGACATTGGAATCTGGATTCAAGTGACACAAAATGGCGCACGCGAGCTGGTTCAGATGTAGGCTTGGAAACTAAATACGACGCGTCCGTCACCGATCGCGTGGCTATTAATAGCGCATCGTCACGCGATGACGTCATCAGCAACTCATATTACACGTCACACGGTTATGCCATTAACTGTCCCAAAATGGCGTCTTACGGTGACGTCAATAACCGAGCGAGTCTGACGTCAACTGTTAACGTCATCAATTCGATAATGTGCGACAGAACATTTAACCATGCTAATATTAACCGCAGCATTGAAACGAACAACTGGTCCCCAGATTGCATCAAACGAGCGGCATGGGTGGGCGGTGAATTATCTCCTGAACAGTACGACGACGCAATTGTGATTAGTTGCTCTTCGGATTCAGATGCAGTTGAGCGTTCATTTCACACACAGGGTGAAGGGATGACAGCGGGAGAAGTGGCGCCCGATAAGATGTGGGCTGACGAAGGGTTTGCTGCCGATAAGTTTATCGGCAACAATTTACCGATGACTGGCCGAGGAGAAAATAACAGCGCCGTCGGTGATTTTCAGAGCCGACGCAACTATACACCCCAGAAGACTGGTGGGTAGTTATTTTACCAAATTTGTATTAAAAAACAAAAGTCTTTTATTTTACTAAATTTAAATACGAAATAACTTACAGCAATGATATAGCCTACAAATCTGGGCTTTTACAAATTTAGAGCCGAAGTTAAACTTAGGCCTAAACTTTCAAAACAACAATGTAAGCACCGTTATAGCAGTGCTATTTAAGTAAACGAAAACGGAAATTGTGGTTAACAAAAAATAACAAATCTGGAAACGGAAACGAAATGGAGAATCTTCAAAACGGAAACGAAATAGAAGCGGAAAAATGAAAAACGGAAATATAAAGTTGTCAAACATTATAAAGTGCACGAAGGCGGCGTATAGGTCTTCCGAAGTTTTTTTTTTCACGTTGAAATGTCATTTAATTCAAGCAAAATTCACAGATAACATACAGTGTAATATGACAGTGCATAATGAATAATAGTCTGTAGTATTGATACTCTAGACTGGAACAAAAATCGAAGAGGAGGAACGTATCCTCGTAATTATGACCTGACCAGTCTCTTTCCACGATTCAAAACGCTGCGAAAAGTGTCTCAAATAGTTGTAACATGGCAACAACATCAAATCAATGCATAACTAAATAGCGTGAAGATCACGTCAACACAAAAATTAATATTATTTTATAACAGTTTTATCAGAAACGACTCCGATAACACTAGTTCTGAGTCATTATCACAATCAAGCTTGAATTTATATTGTTTCTATTAACCATGGTGGTGTCTTGACGGATTCCATGTACAGCAGCCTATTTCTTTAGTTATATTATTTTTTCGATTAGCAATTTTTTCGATTAGAAAACTTGTTTGCATTTGTTTACATGATTTGGATGTTCATTTATAATGCATAATGATAACAAATTTTTTGTTTTGTAAATAATTTTGGTTTATAGCTTTATTCGTATGACCATAGGTTTGTCATGGAGTTTAACTTTGTTTTTATCTAACAGGGAGTCTGTCGCCCACTGTGACAATCCAGTAATTCGTCGCTTACTGTAAGTTATGAATTGATGTATGCTATTAATTTATTGAAGTCTATGAAAATAAATTAATACAAAAATATATTGTGAACATTTGATTGGTTGCAGTTCGAAGGTCGATAGCCTATGAGAACTATGGAGGCGCCGCAGCTCGCCGGACCACTAACACTGCCGCGATTCGACGAGGCAGAAACAGCTGCGGCAGTCTTTATCTCTGACAGTTCCTGCTGGAGCTGCTGCACAACTCAGAGTACAGCCCCATGTACATTAAGTGGATGGACCACGAGACCGGCACGTTCAAGCTGGTGGACACGAAGGCCGTCTCGCGTCTCTGGGGTCAACGTAAGAACCAGCCTTCGATGAACTACGAGACGATGGCCCGAGCGCTACGGTAAGGTAGTTAACGAGTCTGTTTCTTCTTCTTCTGTAGTGCTCTGCTAAACGGCAGGTTCGTGGTATCCTTCTTCTTCAACTAGCTCGATCTTCTAAACTTCTCTTCAATCTCCGTACGAATCTTTCTCATGTCATTGTCTAGTACCGGTATCATCATTAATGCTCTGTCCGAAGGCAGGTCCATGGAATCCAACACCTCCCCAACTCTCCAGATCTTCTGCCCTTCTCTTCATATCTCCATACGTTTCTTTCTCGTGTAGTTTCTACAACATTCCTTTTTACTTTCTCCCACTTTGTCTCTTATCTTCCACTCTTCCCTTCTTGACCTCCTTCAACAAACCATCCCCAGTGATTCCCTACGCAATATGTTACCAATCCAGTTTTTTTATTATTAGTGTGCCAACCAGTGTTCAGCATTCTCCTATCTTCTCCAGTACCTAGCTCATTTGTTCTTTGCTCTGGTTTACTTTAGGCCTGGGGGTCTAGTCCTAGCATTCAGCTAATATATTATTTTTGCCCCATTGGCTATATAAAATCAATGTCTCTGATGTCTCCAATAAATTTGGCAATAACACTATCAGGAGTTGAAATTAACACCACAAATATACTAATATAATGTATACTCAACTGCATTAAATGAATTATAATAAACAATGATTTAAAACATTTTTCATGTTATTATTATTATTAATTTATATTACACAGAAACCCAAATTATTCATATTATTATTCTCCTCATTGACACAGTAATGTATTGGTCAGTTTCATTGTATTCAAGTTTCATTTAATACTGTTGTTGGTTTCAGGTACTACTACACGAGTGGAGTTCTGAATAAAGTGTACGGACAGCGGCTTGTCTACCAGTTCACACGTCCTCCTCCATCAATCACGTCACGCCCCTCCAACGTCACTTGACCTCCTCCACCAATCACGACCCGCTCCTCCAACATCACGTGACCTCCTCCACCAATCACGACACGCCCCTCGAACGTCACGTGACTTTGTACACACTTTACAGTTAATATTATCTGACTATTGCTTTAACATTCTATCACTCCAGCCTCACATTGGAGACAGTGGCCTTTTGAAAATAGTTTTTAAAAGTGGCCTTAATTTTGACAGTGGCTCGTTTGACTGTGACGTTTTGACAGTGACATTTTGAATGTGGATTTTTGATAGTGGACTTTGATAGTGAATTTTTGAAAGTGGCCTTAGTTTTGCCAGTGGCAATTTGAAAGTGGCTTTTTGAAAGTGTCATTTTTAAAATGTCATTTTTAAAGGCCACTGCCTTTTGGCAGTGGCCTTTTGAAAGTCGCCTTTTAAAGTGTTGTTTTAATAGTACTAGCCTTTTAAAGTGTAGTTTTGGCCTTTTGAAATTGCATTTTATTCCTTGATATTCGTCAAACACATCGTCAATTGTAAATACCTGTTAATTACATGTAAATACCTGTTTTATTTACCTGTAAATACTGTACATGTAAATACAGGTGTATACCTGTCGTGTGACAAACACTGCAACGATTCAACAGTTTTTGTCAATATAGTTTGTTTAAAATATTTGTGTATCCCGTCTAGTACCCTTTGTTTAAATTACAAGCAGTTAATAAGTCACTGTAACCCATTAACCCATTAAAACAAAGGCCGCTCGGCTTCTAGCGTTTACTGTAGAACAAAACTCTGCCCTCATTATTGTCACCCAGTTCTAAAAACCAGCACCAACACCTCTGCATGTGTGCAGCTATTATGTGCTCACAATGAAATTCATGGGGATAATTTTAAGGTGGATTTGTGTTAATCATATGTGACAAATATCCAATTGACTGTCAGATCATTTCAAATGCTTTTCATATGCTATATGAACAATAACATTTTAATAGCTCAGTCAAGTTGCTTAACTGCACATCAACATCACTAAGAATCAGTTCTGAAAGGGTAAAAAAGGAAGTGGCTGGACGATTAGTGGCGTCCAGCCCCTAAAGAAGTGGCTGGCTAGGATTAGCTGGCCTAAGAAGTGCCTGGACGGCGTGCAGCCTTGGCAAGAAGTGCATGGACGCCGTCCATGACCGTCCATGCACACTTTAAGTAATGCCAAGAATGTTTAGGAGAGTAAACTGTAGTAAACTATAAAATTTCCTTTTATAGGTTTTTATAGGTTTCCTTTTACTTTAGTAAAACGCTTCTAATGGACATGATTTAGAAAAATGCTGCTTCAAAGCTTTGCAAACTTGCACCAAAGCTTTTCACATCACCTTCGTGACAATTTAGAGAGCTTAAAATTAATATCTAACCAGAGATTCTTATCAATGCATAGATTCTAAGAACTTCTTTCCAGGGTTGCTTTATCAAAACATCTATTTAATGTTTGTCTGCCGCCTTGCCGAATTAAAAAATATAATTGGCTTTCCTGTTTGCATAATTATTGCAATTTATTTGCATTTTGTTTGTATCTTGTATTATTTACCTGCTGCAGTTTGTCATTTGTGGTGAAATAAACGAACATTAAACGAACACAACTCCGTTTATATAAATATATTCATGTTTATTTACAATTAGTTCTTTTTTAATGTGCCAACCAAATAGCATCACATTAAAACTTTATAAAGCGATTAGTACTATTATAGAATAATAAGTGTAACTAATACATATAATATAAAGTCATCATCATCATCAGTCGCGTAGTCCAATGGACCGTTGGGGCATGACCTCTGAAACTGCAGCCTTTGAGCATGATTCATGCCATCCTTTCCTGTTCCGCGCCGACTCCCTGGCTCCCTGGAAATCCATCTGCGTCTATTCCAGTATGTTATCCAGCCACTTCGCCCTCGGTTTCCCTCTTTTCATCGAACCCTCCATTGTGCTCTCCATCACCATATCCTTACCACGTGCCCCAAGTATTGCAGCTTGCGTTACTTTACTCGGTAGTCAAGTCTGTCCTGGGGAGCAACTCCAGCGCACCGAAAAACCTCAACATTGGTGACGCGATCCCTGTATGATACCTGTAGCATTCTTCTGAGAGCCTTTGTTTCAAATGCCTTGAGGCGAGCCATGTCTTTTGAGCCAATAGTCCATGTCTCACTGCCATACATGAGCACAGGGTAGACAATACTTTGCAAAAGCCTTTTCTTTGTGTTGAATGATATCTGCTTGTTGCGCCAACTAGTAATGTAAAGTGCAACTAGTATTAATTGTAACAAGCCATTGTCAACATTATATCATCATAACGCCCCAAAACCGCCATTTGATGAAAAAATATATCTGTTATCATCATCATAATTATAGCCATTAGCAAGTTAGATTCAGCACTGACATCTATCCATTGACAACTCAATCGTCATCATCCTTGATAAAAACACATACATCATATTCCAGTCAGTTTCCGGCAGTTTCTCGTTTATTAAAATCGTTAAATTTATATACCATATCGAATTCTCATCATAGCCGTTCCTCAAATCGGTTTAATTTCCGTTTCGTTGGCGACCGACAACGTCAGGGAACATTGTTGTGGAATCCATAACTTATTTTTTAGATTCCTTAATTGATCACAACAACTTAGGAATTCCAAGGGGATATTCTGGTTCATTTACAAAAGTTTCTTGTGTAGGTCATTGGACATACAGCCTGCTTAGTGCTATACAAGTTGTGTAATGCACCCTCAGTATTTCAGGCTAATTAACTAATTAATTAATTAATCTTAATTACGTGCTAAATGTTTGAGTACTAGAATAGCTTATATCAGTGCAAGGATCAGCTTGGGTGGAAATATGGCCGGGGGTAAACGTATTTTTGTGAAGAAATCGATCGTTCTTACGTACTAAAACTGTGATAAAGGCGGACTAAGAACCACTGGGTGAAAAAGACATTAAGGCCTACATCAGCGGTTCCCACACTTTTTGATTCGAGGCCCCTTCTTTTGAAAACCTATCTGTTCAAGTAACACACCAGTACCTGTACTGTACCAGGGTACCGAAACCGTACTATCCACCGATAGCACGGTATGGACGTGCCTAAGAAACTGCATTAACTAAGAATTATGGTGCGATACAAATGACATATGACATTTTCTACTACTACTTCATTGAGGACCTTTTAAAGCCTGACAGATGTTGTTTACTGTCATGGCTGCCTCCCTTTTTTACAGATACTATCATTACAATCCCGGACTCCCCTGTTGCCCCTCCCTTCCATATGCCCCTACTGCTTCTCTGCTAATTACAAGGTTTACAATCCCAGAATCCTCTGCTGCATCTACAATCCCAGAATCCTATACTATGTTTAAAATCGCAGAATCCTCTGCTGAGTTTTCAATACTAGAATCCTCTGCTGGTTTTACAATCCACGAATCCTCTGCTGTGTTTACGATCCCAAAATCCTCTACTGCATCTAGAATCCCAGAATCTTCTGCTGTATACAATCCCAGAATCCTCTGATGCATCTACAATTCCAGAATCCACTGCTGCATCTACAATCCCAGAATCCTCTGCTGTGTCTACAATTCCAGAATCCTCTGCCGCATTTATAATCCCAGAATCCTCTGCAATTTTTACAATCCCAGAATCCTCTGTTGCCCCCCAGCCTCCAGTTCCGCGAGACTGTTGCGGGTGTATGCCGTGATGTCCCACATCTCTCTCACAGCACCCCCTACCAGCTCCTCCAGCACCGCTATCCAGCGGCCGGCCAGTCTGGAGCGTCTGGCATGCACCGCGAGAGCGTCCATGCTGAGGCCGCTCGCATAGCGTTGCCCCTGTGCGCGGTGCGTTTGTGTGTCCTACGCAGAAACAGAAATTGAAATAGAAATAGGACCAGAAATAGTGAAATAGAAATAGGACCAGAAATAGGACAAACAGAAATGCTGCGGTGAAATAGGACGAAAAGAAATTTGACAAACTCGAAGACTTACAAATCAAGATGTAGGCATGTACGACTTGATAGCTCAGTTGGTTTAGCTTTCGCTCTTGGTTTGAGCGGCCCAGGTTTGAAACCCCCCACAGCTGACTATCATGTAGTTGTCATGGGTAAACAATTTACGTACACACGCCTCGGTTGACTCAGCCGATGGATATAAATGAGTAGTCCTTGTGTCTGAGAAAGGCAACCATTCATGCTGCGTAGCACTGGCCCCGTTGTCCGAACAAATGCATATTATCATGCCACGTGGGCTATAAAGGCTTGTAAATGGAGGAAGAGTATGCAAAAACCTTTACCTTTACCATGTGTTTATGTACCGGTGTCACATAGTCTTTTACTCCCCCCAACCCTACAGCAAAGTCTTACATACTGTTTCATTCAAAATTTCTTTGTGAATCTAAAGCAAAAGTACAAATAAAACTATCCCTACTGATGATAGAGAATTTTGCTTGAAAGTGAAGTCTAACCAGTGTTTGACAACTAAGATAATTGTTATTTAATATTATTAAGTAGCAACCGTGTAAACGGTAAATGTAGCTAATGTAGCTATTTAGCAGGGGATGCCTGCTTGGTCTAGTGGTAAGACGCTACACTACAGAGCTCAAGGTTCAGTGTTCAAATCCCGGCCTGCGCTCGTTTTTAGATATTAGTTTCTCGGCTCCTTCATTCCCAGGAGCCTCTGTAATCAAGTCACTGAGCTTCACAGCTGACTTTGAATGATGGCGCTGGTTAAAACACATCGCAGATTTATTTCGCTAATAGATTACATGATTCTGCACCTCGGAATCGTGTAATCTACTAGCGATAGTCGATTTTTACAACATATTGGTGTGTAACAAGTGCAGCATACATACATGTTTTTATTACAGCAATGTCATGTCGGCCTCTCACCTGCAGTTTCTGATCGTATACCTCTGCGGAATCGAAAACAAAGGCGGCCCTTCCGACTGCTTCCACTTTCTCGGAACTTGTCGGGAGCCTCGGCATCTCAGTCGGAACTTTCTTGACCTTTTCATCCGCCAGAAGCTGCTTCTTTCTGGAAAAATGAATACTTTTATTTATTTTTTCTGAATTGAACAATTAAATAGCGGTTGCTGATAGTATACGTTATTTCATACACTACGTTCCAATATTTCTGCATAAAAGTTCTGCTCTATCACTCAGCCCTACTGTCCTTGGTTAAATTTAATCAAAGCATAGTTGAGACAGCATATCAGTTATTAAATACGTTTGGTAAATGTAAAAACACTGTGTATAAAAAAATATATAATACAGATAATATGGTGAGGGAATGGGGATATATCACGATTCATGAAGGACATCAATAGGCTATCTCTATCAATTCTAACCGATAGATTGTATTTTGCAAGGCTTATTTTAAGAGTGGATTTTGACCAATTTGTGGAGTTCCCAATTGGATTTGTGGAATTCCAAAAGCACATATGTGGAGTGCGAAACGACATTTGATTATGTTTTAAATGCGATTGGGCCCAAATTGTTAGCTCGAAAATCAATTTGTGGCTTTCCAAAATTCGGGCTGTGGAGTTCCAAATTCTCCCTCGCTCGCACTGCTCGACAGATTTATTGGTACCGGACTTGCGTTTTTTTTGTCCGTGACCAGGTATTTCCCCCAATCTCAACAGATTTTTTTGAGGTGACGACCGGGAATTCCCCGCCCCTGCTCAACAGATTTTTGTAGGTGACTTGTGCCTGTTTTGGGTAACTTGTGGAGTTCCAAAAAATCCTTAAAATAAGCCCTGGTATTTTGTATTTTATTAATTCGTACAAACTTAAATACATAAAATAGCAAACATCAGTACAGATACTATAGAACTTACAATAAGTGAAGTAAAACAGGACCGTCACGCAAGGGAACAGATTCCCTGTTAGAGTAAAACAAAGCATGACAAACCTACGGTCACTTGACTAATACAATTCAGACTAAACAATAAATTTTACAAAAACAAACAAAACACTATTTTCGTACTGTACTATAAATGAACTACAAAAAGTAAACTAATACAATAAATTTGCTACTCATGATTATTATTATAACTACACAAATATCTGAAACCTATCGATATATACAGTATACAGTTTAGTTGATCCCCGTATACTAAAGGAAATATTCTATGGAGAACTTGGTTCCGGCATGCGAGACAGGGGGCGGGCAAAAAAAGCATTACAAAGATACGCTCAAACAAGCCCTAAAGCTCACGACCCAGGCAGCAGAACCAGCATTGGGCACAGAGGGAGTGGGCTTCACATGCCTGGTGTGCGGCAGACCCTGCGGCTCAAGGATTGGTCTCTTCAGCCACTCCAGAACTCACCAACAATCACAACATTGACATCATCTAAATCAATGCGTCTACCACCACACAGTATACATAGTATTACAGTATGGAATTATTACTGAAGCATGGAACAAACATTAATGACTAATAATGCATTTATGCATAATAAGCAATAAATGCATGATTTGTTATCAGCATCTAATCAGGACTAGCTAGTGCGAGAGCGTTGAGAGAATTTTAGCGCAGGTCGGGGGTCAGTGAGGGTGGAGTGAATGCCGGTGGATGAGCATACACAAGTGAATTGTGCTACAGCAGAAAATCAGCGTTTATGGCAACATTAGACACACTAGCCTTTTATATATTACGATGGCGATACTGTATATAGCAGTTATTATTCATAGAAGAACTGACCTGTCACCTAGCAAAGTTGCAAGCCGTGCGGTGGATAGACCGGTAGACGAGGACACAGCCAGACTTGCAAAGCATCTCTCAGCTCCAACCACATCAGCCACTCCAACCTGATCAATAGGTCCAGCAAGAACTATATATCATTTATTTATTTATAGCTACTATTGTATAGTCGTGTTATCATAAACATTGCGGTTTGTCAGTGTTGAAAAATAAAGAGAAATATATATTTTTTTCTCCATTATTTAGTACAGTACATTTGATCCATCTCAGCGGAAAGGATTCAGAGGACACACCGGTAATTGCCATAGTGTCACATTTGCATCAAATAAATTAATTGTTTAATTTACCAGCCCCACAGGGGTGGAGAAATGGCCAAATCAGTAACACGAGATGCACTAAAGCCATACTTACTGTGTGTGGATCACACGGGCTCAAGTCCCATCCGGGGCAGATTTTAGTTCATGATTAACTTTCTGTGATCCACTGCCTTTGGCGCGTCTCCTTGTCGGAAACTTGACGTTCATCGACATAGACACTCCCCCCACCCTGTAGGTGTGATCTGGCACCATCACACCGTCTAAGTGTACACTTTGGCCTGGTAAAATAGTCATTTGTACAGTGGATGTATATATTAGCTGTTTGTGTATAGGCATGATATCATAGACATTGCGGTATGTCAGTGTTGAAAAATAAAGAGAATTATTATTATTATTGGATACGGTAATGCATTTTTCGTCCTCGCTATACATTCCCGACTTCCCCTGGACACTTCCCAACTAGATTTCCAACTCAATTAATTTATATCTGTGCTCTCATTTGACTTCCATTTCTATTCTTGTGTCAAATTGAAGAACCAATTGACCCTTTGTGTTTCGTTAGAAACCCTTTGTGTTTCGTTTGTGTTTCGGTGAGAAAATGACAGAAAATGACTAAATTAAATGAATCAGTTTGAATAATTTATAATGAAATGCTTCATAATGAAATGCAATTGATACATGTGTTTCAATTCCACCATCAATCGCCTGAGAGTGGCGAGTGCATTCAGCTGTGTCAGGGTTGAGATGTTGGTAGTACAAAATACTAGAGACTGGGTGTCACACAACGAATAGCACCGTTTTTAATTGTACATTTGCAATTTGAACTATTTTATAATCATATTTTTTTATTCTTTTATCAGTACAATTGTTTGTACAATTGTATTGATATATAATAGTCAATACAACGTTAATACAATATCAATACAATGTCAATACAACATTTGTCAATACATGTTCGATGACTCGGCATAACGACAATGTAAATACAATGACGATACAATGTCAATACAATGTCAATTTCAATACAATGTCAATACAATGTATATACAATGTCAGTACAATGAAAATGTCAATAAAATGTCAATACATTTCAATACAATTCAATACAATGAAAATGTCAATATCACGTCAATGTCAATACAATGTCAATACATTTTCTATACAATATCAATGTATTTATAAAGTATTGACAATGTTACAATGCTTGGAACTTGACAAGTTCAAGATAAAGTTTGTAATAAAGTGAAGTTTTAAATTGTTTTCAAGTTTTTGTATTAAATTGAAATATTAGGCTCATGATGCTCTAAGCGCACAATACAAAACGAAAAAGAAACCACCCACAAATAGAAAAGTTGACAAAACTATCACTTTAAAAAAAGTGAATGATTCAAATCAGTACCGTATTTCTAACTGATAAAACTGAGACAGCTTTTAAATCAATTTGTGTTACTCTAAAGAGCAACACAATTCCTTCCACTAAGTAAACACTAATTTTAAAACTATCATTTTATTTAGAAAAATATGATAGTTTGTGTAATAAATTTTTAACTGATAAAAATGTATAAAAATTGCTATTTTTTATCAGTGTGTCCTATTTTAAGGGGCAAAACAATTTCCGGAAAATAATTAGTCTCCTTACCAGAACGTTTGGAAAGCGAATGCGTATCTTGTGCAGTACTCTAGCGATAACATTAAAGTCGATGAAGTCGAATGAGACGGTGGTTACAGTGCCTGCTGCCTGTATACCCCAGCTCTTGTCGAACGCATCGAGGGATCCAGCGCCATACAGGCTGAGCGTGTCGCCATCTATCTCCGACACGCAGTCACTAACCAGCCTAATAATAATAATAATAATTCTCAATCATGAAAATCAATGTAAATAATTTATCATTTAACATAAATTAAAGTTTTAGTTATTTTTGTTTTTGTTTATTCTGCATCAAACCAACAAAGAACAAGCATTGCATAAATTACAATGATGCAAAAATGAGTCTATAGGTCCTTAGGGGACTCTCAAGCTAAAAAAAGCAACTTTTTCTTCTTCTTTCTTCTTTAACGTCAATAACAGAATGTACAGAAAGCTCAGCCTACTAACAAATATACAGTAAAGAATGATAAAAAGTGCATAAAAAACAAGTTGTGCAAGTTACACACAATCACCTGCGAATCAATGCGAGCAAAAGTGTTGTCAGTTTTAAAACAACAAATATAATAAGTAGTGCAACGACTTTGTCAGCTAAAAGACAAACAATACTAAAATAATGTGAAACGTTCAAGGGCTATGACAAGTAATTACTAAAATAACACTGTTGGCAATTTTTCAAAGTTAAGTAATTTTTTTAAGTTGTGCACTGATAAAGCATTCACAGTTTCAGGTTTGAAACCATTCCAAGCATGCACCACCCTATACCTAAAATTAAATCGACTGGTATTTAGTCGAGGACATAAAGCATGAAGTTTAAGACCTCTTGTATTACTTGCAGGTGCCTGGTGAAAAACTGGGTGTGATCTATGGCCAATTCACAACGTTCTAATTAGTGGTAGTGGAATATGGCTGGTGGGATTGCAATATGGAGGAGACGTTCCTTCCCACTCATTTCTTAATCCAGTGGCGTGTTTCATAATCATCTTCATTTCAAATCCAGTAAACGACAAAATGACGTAGACTGTTGACATTGGGGACACCCCCTTGACCATTGGATGGGTCGAGAGAAGAGAGATCAATAACCAAACACACCCACGAGCGAAACATGTATTTAACGTTTGCAGGTAACTGTCACAGGTACACTGTGAGTCGAGAAAGGTGTACACTATGTTATTGGTTATAGCTTGAGTAAACATAGTCTTATTTTAATAACTTTTGTTTAAAATATTACATAGAATTAAGCCATCAAAAATGTGCTTTCCCTCCTCACCTAATTTGGGTTTCTGCACTACCGGGTGAACAAACCAAACTCTTAAAACACGTTTTTTGCTTTATACTGATGTTTACTCAAGTTATAATCAATGTGGTGGGGCTCATTTTTTGAGTCGCAGTGTATCACTGTGTATGTATATTAGGGTGGTCCAAAAAAACGAAAGTTTGAAAATTCTAACTCTCACCCCTCCATAGTGATCTATGTGCTTCAAAACTAATTCAGAAAAAAAATTAAGTTGATTGGACAATTTTAAGAGGTGTCACATGATGTTTGAACTTTGTGATATTCGTCAAATATTGTAATATAGAAAATACATGGCATAATTAGCGCAAATCAGCAAAAGTTGTTATATCCTGCTGTAAGCTGTACTATTAATGCAATTTAAGAGATATCTAATGAGTTTGTCTACATAGACAGAGTACTGAGTAGCAAGCTTACTGGCATTCTCTTTATTATAGTTCAATATTCATTGTTACTCACAAAAGCTGTCGATCGGCCAGCGTCGTTTTTTTTGCATTCGGAAAAGTGCGCTGATGCTGCTCAATAGGGCTTTCCAAAAAACGCTTTTATTTAGTTGTCAACATGCACCCCTCCCATGCTGTTCCAAATGCTACAGTAAGCTTACATAAAAAATTCAGATCATTTGGTGGAAATGTGACCCCCCACTTAATTTTAGATTTTTCTGTATGTAATACATTACGAGGCTTACTTGGATTTAGCAACATGAAGCTCGTATACTTAGTAATCTCTTCTGCTGTGTCATATTGTGAAGACGAAAACATTTTATTTTGATGATTTATGACACAAACGAACTAAATAAAATGGTTAGCATTTTTGGGGGGCGGTGGTTTCAAAATGGTGGCCAAAATTTTTAATGGCCGCCCAGCAGCATTTAAAACCAACATCGGTACTTGTAGTGTTTCGTCTTGAGCTATGTAGTATGTGTTCTTGGTGTCTGAAATCATGAATTTGATGTCATGCAATCTATTTCTGGCGTCTTCATGACAAAAAAAATCAAAATGGCCACCAAATCTAAAATGACCGCCGTATTTGCGCTATATACATTAAAATCTTAACAGCATTGGTCCTACTTCACATAAAGCAATGATTTTGGTGTCT
>JAQGBK010000012.1:0-15371 GCA_034698505.1 Stercutus niveus
CATACGTATATATATATATATATATATATATATACATATATATATATATACTTATATATATATATATATAAAAATATACTTATTATATATAAAAACAGCGCCCGGGGGCTCGCGATGGGTCGAAACCATTGTGCATTATAATGCTTCTGTTTGGAATATGGGTCTGGTGACATTTATGAAACCACAATTCATTAGTTTATTTAACTTACAATATTATTTTAGTGAGCGTGATCATCTGAATATAGGGATAGAAGAAGGCAGAAGATATATGCTTGGATTATGCAAATGGCGACTTCGAATAGAATGTATCCAATGGTAATTATTAGTAGTAAGGTTATAGTATAGATAGATGAAAATCAGGCTGATGCACAGTATACTCCTACAAGTCTTAATACAATATGACCTGCTCTTATATTTGCTGCTAGTCGGAATGATAAAGTTAATGGACGTACAAAAATTCTTGTAGTTTCGATTAGTACTAGAAATGGGTTGAGTCAGTCAGGTGCCCCATCTGGAAGAAAGTGAGCAACTGAGGCTTTAGGGTGTTTGGAAAATGTAGATAGTATAAGTCTTAGTCAAATTGGTAGTCCTAGAACTATAGTAAAAATTAAGTGTCTAGAGTTTCTAAATATATATGGGATTAGGCCAAATAAATTGATTAGTATAATTAATATAAATAAGGGGGCTACAATGGATCTCATTCCTTTAAGATTTGTTATAAAGGTACGAGATAATTGTCTTATAATCAGTATGATAATAGATGATAGTGCTGATGATTTTCGTGAAGATCTTATTCAGAATATAGATTGAGTAATTAGTAAAATTAAAATATTGATAAGTAAGAATATATTAGTGGATGGGATATATGAATTATATACATAAGGGTCAAAGGATGAGAAAATATCTGATATCATTCAAAACATGGTATTTTAACCGTTTAAAACTTTGAAGGTTTTTAGTTTAATTAACTTAATGTTTTATTTTATAACTTTATCTCATAGGATGGTAGTTATAGGGAGGATTAGATGAAATGAGAAGTATAGGAGTGTGAATAATTGACCAATAATAATGAATGGGTCTTCAACTGGCCGCCCCCCAATTCATGTTAGGACTAGTCATGTTGCAATTAGGGATCAGAATAGGATTTGTGTAGGGGGGTAGAATGCTATTCCTCGTTTGTTTATATTGGATGATAAAGGTAGAATGAATAGGATAAATAGGGCGGAGAATATGGCAATTACACCTCCTAGTTTGTTGGGGATTGATCGTAGAATAGCGTATAGTCATAGAAAGTATCATTCTGGTTTAATATGGACGGGGGTGACTAGAGGATTAGCTAATAAAAAGTTTTCTGGGTCAGCTATTACATTAGGAGTAAATAGGATTACTAGTATGAATAGGGATAGGGCTATTGAGTATCCTAGTATGTCTTTGATTGAGTAGTATATGTGAAATGGCACTCGTTCTCTATTACATTCGATTCCAATAGGGTTGTTAGAGCCTGTTTGGTGGAGAAATAAAAGGTGAAGGATAACTACTACTACTAGAATGAAGGGGAGAATAAAGTGGATGGCAAAAAATCGATTTAATGTGGCGTTGTCTACTGCAAATCCTCCTCATAATCATTCAACTAGTATTTTTCCGATGTATGGAATTGCAGAGAATAGGTTGGTGATAACTGTGGCTCCTCAAAATCTTATTTGTCCTCATGGTAAAACGTACCCTATAAAGGCGGTAGCTATGGATAAGATAAATAGAATTACTCCTAGGTTTCAGGTTTCTGCTATATTATAAGATCCATAATAAATTCCTCGTCCGGTATGAATGTAGATGAATAGGAAGAATATTGATGCTCCATTAGCATGAATGGATCGTAAAAGTCAGCCGTAATTTACATCTCGAGAAATGTGAGCTACAGAGGAAAATGCTATTTCAATGTTGGGGACGTAGTGTATGGATAGGAAGAGGCCTGTGATAATTTGAATAATTAAACATAGTCCTAGTAATGATCCATAGTTTCATCAGATAGAAATATTATTTGGTGAAGGAAGATCAATAAGGGCATTTGTAACATGTTTGATTGCTGGGTGAGAGGATCGTATAGGTTTAAACATAGTTGATGAATGGGCGAAGAGGACCTTTTGATAAGGAAGTTAGTTTTACTACTATAATTATAGTGTATAATAGAATGGAGGCAAGGATTATTAGGATTATAATGTTAAGGGATGAGTAAAGGTTGTTATAGGTGTCGATGTATGTATTTCTTATAGGGATTTGAATATTGAGAGTTAAAGTAATAATAAGTATAGATAGGGTTGATATTAGAGTTATGAGCATGATGTTTATTATATAAAGGTTTTGATTTGAGATTATGGCTACGAAATATGAAAATATTACTAATATTCCTCCGATGTAGATTAGGAAGATTAGGAATGCAACTCAGGATGATATTGAGTAAGAGAATGTTATAGCCAGGATTAGAGATATTATTAAGATTATCATTCCTATGGATATTGGATTGAGTGCTAGAAATATAGAGAAGGCGATAGATGATATAGTAATAATGAATAGAGTTAAAATCATATATAATTACAAGAATTGCACTTGTTCAATAGACTTCAAAGGGCTATGTGCACTGTACACTAATTTATATTAGGCTCTTCATCAGTATACACATAGGTATAGGCAAATTCATACAACGTCTACAAAGTGTCAGTATCAGGCGGCTGCTTCAAATCCGAAATGATGGTTATTTGAAAAATGATGTATATATGTTCGTAGTAAGCATACTAGAAGAAATGAGGATCCAATTAGTACATGGGCTCCGTGGAATCCTGTGGCTACGAAGAATGTAGATCCATATACTCTGTCTGAGATTCTAAATGATGCTTCTATATATTCTCCTGCTTGAAGGAATGTAAAGTATATTCCTAGTGCCACAGTTACGATAAGAGCTTGGATTGTATTTGATCGGCTGTTTTCTAGAAGGCTGTGATGGGCTCAAGTAACTGTTACACCGGATGCAAGGAGTACTGCTGTGTTTAGTAGAGGTACTCTAAATGGGTTAAGGGGGGTAATTCCGACAGGGGGTCAGCAGCATCCTAGTTCTGGGGTTGGGGACAGTCTACTATGGAAAAATGCTCAGAAGAATGCAAAGAAAAATATAACTTCTGATGTAATAAATAAGATTATACCTCATCGAAGGCCAGATGTTACATAGGTTGTATGATGTCCTATAAATGTTCCTTCTCGGATTACATCTCGTCATCATTGAATTATTGAAATAATAATTAATATTATAGATAAGAATAGGCAGTATAGTCCGTAGCCGTGGAATCATCTAGCAATTCCTAAGGCTAGGGTGAATGCACCAATAGATGATGTTAGAGGTCACGGGCTGTATTCAACTAGGTGGAATGGTTGACGGATCATATATGATTTTTATTAATAATCTTTTTACTTGGAAGGTAAATGTACTTTATATACTAAAATCATTATAAGAGGAGTCTATCCTTAAATAAATTTACAGTTTATTGCTTATTATCGGCCATCTTATAATCAAGATCAAATGTTTTTTCTGATATCTGAATTTAATGATTTGTGGGTAAAGAATATGTTTGGTTGTGATCATCAGAATGAAGTGGAGATTAAAAGGAGAATTATTCATAGTAGTGTTAGAGATATCAGTCAGTTTATTGGGGAGAGATGAGGCATTTAAGATTCGCTTATTAGCAATTGAAGCTTGACAAGCTTCTGTTATAAGAATATTAACTAGAATCTTATGTTATTTTGGAGATTCAATTAGTGAATGATTTTATGTTGACTGCTTCAATGGAAATAGGTATAAATGAGTGGTTAGCTCCACAGATTTCTGAGCATTGGCCGTAGTAAACTCCTGGTTGGCTGATAGTGAATCTTAATTGATTAAGGCGTCCTGGCACAGCGTCTACTTTAACTCCTAATGATGGAACTGTTCATGCGTGAATTACGTCTGCTCCTGTAACTAATATTCGGATTTCTAATTGTATAGGAAGGACGACCCGGTTATCTACTTCAAGAAGACGGTATTCTCCTTGAAGGAGATCTGATGTTGGGACTATATATGAGTCTATATCTACGTCAACAAAGTCGGTGTATTCATATCTTCAATATCATTGATGGCCAATTGATTTGATTGTTAGACTAGGGTTTCTTGTTTCATCAGTTAAATAGAGAATTCGTAGTGATGGAAGAGCAAGAAATAGAAGGATAATGGCTGGTAAAATAGTTCAGATTGTTTCAATTTGTTGAGCTTCTATCAGGTATCGGTTGGTGTATTTGTTTATTATAATAACATATAGAGCATAGGATACAACTGTTATTACTAAGGTTAAGATGATTAATGTGTGGTCATGGAATGAAATAAGTTGAAGTATAATAGGAGATGCGGCGTCTTGGAATAAAAGTTGACCTCAAGTCATAATAGTGAGTCATATAGGAATATGGCTTTTTAGCTAGTAGCTTGTGGTTTCTTTCACTAGTTATTATGTTGTTGAGATTACCCCCGTTTCTGACATGTTGTGGAAATCTAGTGGTAGGACATCTCTTCATTCTATTGAGGTTGGTATGTGTATACTAGAGATTACGGCTCGTTGTGAAGCGAATGCTTCTCATAGGATATAGATGAATAATAAAAGTGCAATGAATGATAATATTGATCCTATAGATGATACTACGTTTCATATTATAAATGCATCTGGATAGTCGGAATATCGTCGAGGCATACCCCTGAGACCTAAGAAATGTTGAGGGAAGAATGTTACATTTACACCAATAAATATTATAATGAATTGTACTTTAGATAGTCGTTCGTGTAGAGTTAGACCTGAGAATAGGGGGAATCAGTGAGTAAATGCAGCAAAGATTGCAAATACAGCTCCTATTCTTAAGACGTAGTGGAAATGTGCTACTACATAGTAGGTATCATGAAGAATGATATCTAGGGCAGAATTTGATAAAATAATGCCGGTAACTCCACCTGTAGTAAATAGAAAAATGAATCCAATAGCTCAAAGCATAGGTGTTGAGTATTTAATATTAGATCCGTGAAGGGTAGCTAATCAACTAAATACTTTAATCCCTGTAGGTACAGCAATGATTATAGTTGCAGCAGTAAAGTATGCTCGAGTGTCTACGTCTATACCTACTGTAAATATGTGGTGAGCTCATACAATGAATCCTAGAACGGCGATTCCTAGTATTGCATAGATTATTCCTAGTGTACCGAATGGTTCTAGTTTTGCTCTATAGTGGGCTACAATATGAGAAATGGCACCAAATCCAGGGATAATTAAAATGTAGACTTCTGGATGTCCAAAGAATCAGAATAGATGTTGGTATAGGATTGGGTCACCTCCGCCAGCAGGGTCAAAGAACGATGTGTTGAGATTTCGATCTGTTAGAAGTATAGTGATCGCTCCGGCAAGAACTGGAAGGGATAGAAGAAGGAGAACTACAGTAATAACTACAGCTCATACGAACAGGGGAATTCGTTCTAATTGTATACCTTTGAGCCGTATATTGATTACTGTTGTAATGAAGTTTACTGCTCCTAGAATTGATGATGCTCCTGCTAGATGAAGGGAAAAAATTGCTAGGTCGACAGATGGGCCTGCATGTGCTAGGTTTCTGGATAGTGGGGGATATACTGTTCATCCTGTTCCGGCTCCTTTTTCTACGGCAGCTGATGATAGAAGGAGTATTAGGGATGGTGGTAGAAGTCAAAATCTTATATTATTAAGGCGTGGGAAGGCCATATCTGGGGCACCAAGTATTAATGGGAGAAGTCAGTTACCGAATCCACCAATGAATACAGGTATAACTAGAAAGAAAATTATTAGAAATGCATGGGCTGTTACAATAGTGTTGTATAGTTGGTCCCTTCCTAGGAATGTTCCTGGTTGTCTTAGTTCGATTCGAATTAGTAATCTTATGGCTGCTCCTATTATACCAGCTCAGATTCCTAAAATAAAATACAGTGTGCCAATGTCTTTGTGATTTGTTGAGTAGAGTCATCGCATTTGTTTATATGTTTAATTGAAAGGTATTTGTCTATAATTTCTAATTATTAGGGATCTGTCTAAGTGAGCTGAAATAGTACAGCACAGGCCTAATTAACAAATAGGTGCCTTTGGCATTCACTTATATTAATAAATAAATAGAATAGGTAGTAAGAACAATAGGATAATAGATGAGGATGATGGAATGTTAATTGTTAGTCTGAAATTAGATGGAATAGATATTTTGGAAGAGATACGTGATAAATATAGGTTAAACAGGATGTTTAGATAGTAGTATGTATTTATTATTGCTCCTATAATTAATATAATGACTAATAATGGACTGATTGATGCCAGGGCTGTAATTGTTATTCATTTGGGGATAAATCCTGTAAATGGAGGCAATCCAGCAAGAGATAGAAATAGTAAAGGTAAGATATATTGAAGTTTTGATGATTGAGTAATAGTCTTTATTATTCTTGATCTGGTTGATAGTATAGATTTAAAATGGAAGATTATAAAGATTGGGAGGATGATGAATGAATATATGGTGAAGTATATAATTGTATATATAGGTTTTACAATGTATAGTAGTCCTATTATTCATCCTATGTGGGTGATAGAAGAGTAGGCTATAATTGTTCGTAGTTGTGTTTGATTCATTCCTATTACACCCCCAATAATTGCGTTTATTGAAGCTAATAGTATAAATAGTTTAGAGTATATGTTTGTGGTAATGAATGATAGAATTATTAGAGGTGCTAGTTTTTGTCATGTAGATAAGATAAAACAGGATATTCATGAGATTGATCTTATTACGGATGGATATCATAAGTGTAGGGGGGCTATTCCCAGTTTAAGAAGAATTGATATAATTAAAAAAATGGAAAATAGATTTATGGAAATTGATATGTTAAATCATATTGATATTCTTGATATTAGAAGAATCCTTGATCCGAGTGCTTGGGCAAGGAAATATTTAACGGCTGCTTCAGCTTCTTGGAATTTTTTAGAGTTTATTAGGAGAGGAATAAATCTTAGAAGATTAAGTTCTATTCCTGCTCATAGGAATATTCAGTTGGAGGATGAGATGGCTATTAATGATCTTGTAATTATGACTGAGGAAGATAATATAATAAATGGTGATTTGTATGAAGACATAAAGATATGGTGATTTTAATCACCTAAATTAAGTTAGAAGCTTAGGTCATAATATCTTATTTTAGTTTGATCACTCTAATGATCCTTCTTTTCATTCATAGAGTAAGCCTATAATTAAGATTAGTAGGAATGAGCATATTGCATATATTAGTGATGATCTGTTTGATGAGGTGATAAGTATTGGGGTTGGAATTAATAGGACGATTTCAATGTCAAATACAATAAAAATAATTGCTAGGAGGAAAAATCGTATAGAGAATGGAATTCGGGCCCTATGATTGGGGTCAAATCCGCATTCGAAGGGAGAGGATTTTTCTCGATCATTTAAAGTATTTATAGTTAGTAGGAGCGATAAGGCATAGATAATGATAGGTAGCATAATGGCTACTAGTGATGAGTATAAAATTATATACATTATTTAGGAATGAGGAATAATTATCTCTTGATTAAAAGTCAAGTGCTTTATTTAAGCTACCTAAATTGAATAAGATATTGGGGTAATAAGCCCATGTTTAACGTCATCAGAGTTATCCGTTCATCCGGCGCAATATCTTTATATTAGAAGTAGAATTGGTGTTAGAATAAGAAGAGTTCTTAATCTTACAGGTAAGAATCTTTTTCAGGCTAAATATATTAGATTGTCGTAACGTATTCGTGGTATAGTAGCACGAATTCAGATAAATAGGGTGGCAATTAGTATTGTTTTTAGGATTAAAAATATGTTAATTATGAAGAGTCTTGCTCCTGAAAAGAAAATAATTGTTAATAGGCTCATTATTAGAATATTGGCATATTCGGCTATAAAGATTAATGCGAATCTTCTTCTTCTGTATTCTACATTAAATCCTGATACTAGTTCTGATTCTCCTTCAGCAAAGTCGAAGGGGGTTCGATTTGTTTCTGCTAGATTAGTAATTATTCATATGTATGCAATTGGAATTAATATAAGGGACACTCATGAGTACATGTTTGTAGATATAATAGATATATCTATATGGTGGTGAACAATTAATGCTGATAGTAGAATCAGTGATAGAGAAACTTCGTATGAAATAGTTTGAGCCACTCCTCGTAATGCACCAAGTAAAGCGTATTTTGAATTAGAGCATCAACCAGCTATAAAGGTTGTATATACGTTTATACTTGACACACATAGAAAGTATAGGGCTCCGTATATTATATATATGGCAGGGTTAGCATGTGGGAAGATAGCTCATAGAAGAAGGGTTAAAATTAGACCAAGAATTGGTGCAGCTAAGAATGGATAGTAGTTGGACGGCGTGGGGTTTGATTGTTCTTTTACAAATAGTTTTAATGCATCTGCTAATGGTTGAGGGATTCCTATTAATCTTACTTTATTTGGTCCTTTTCGTAGCTGGAAGTAACCTAGAAATTTTCGTTCTATAAGGGTGTAGAATGCTATAGCTAGAAGGGCTATTAGATATCTAATAATAAATGATATTAAGAAAGGGATGGTCATTATTAAGAGAGAAGATTCTCATATATAGAGTTTAAATCTATTGCATAATTCTGCCATCTTAATTAGGAGATACATAAATGAATCGAACATCTAATAAAGACGTTCAAGGTCTTTTGTTTCCATAACAATGTATCGCAGCTGGATAAATCCACTTATTAAGTGCAAGTTAATTGTTCTAATGTTGAACTAAGATGCAAGGGAGTGAATGGTTATTCATTTACTGATTCTAAATCAGTTACATTAATCTGCCAACTCTCTATAGTATATAGGTATGGAAATTAAAATATTTATATGATTATTTTTATTGTATTCATGGTATGAGAAATCTAGATCCTTTCGTACTATAGATTATAATTTGTAAATAAGGATAGAAACTAACCTGGCTTACGCCGGTCTGAACTCAGCTCATGTAGAATATTATAGGTTGAACAAACCTTCTTTTTATGACTTCTGCACCATAAAGATATTCTAAGCCAACATCGAGGTGCCAATCCCTATTGTCGATAAGAGCTCTTAAATAGGATTAGCCTGTTATCCCTAAGGTAGCTTGATTCTTGGATCTTATTAAAGGATCTATGATTAGATTGGTGTATCGTTATATTAAAGGATGGTTTTTCCTTGGTCGCCCCAACCGAATTGGATGTAGATTTTTGATTTAAGCCAATAAAGCTCTATAGGGTCTTCTTGTCCTTTATTTAGATCTAAGTTTCTTCACTTGGATAATAGTTTTTATATGTCATAATGAGACAGTACTTATTTTGTTATTCCGTTCATTCTAGTCCACAATTAATGGACAAATTATTATGCTACCTTTGCACGGTTAGGATACCGCGGCCGTTTAAAATTTTCACTGGGCAGGAAATTACTTCTTATGAGGTTCAAGAAGCAATGTTTTTGATAAACAGTCAAAATAGTTTTTGCCGAGTTTCTTATTATGAGGTTGGTTAATTGAAAAATATATAGTATTTTTAGGGAGGGATTTTATATTTTATTGAATACTTGTTTTTACAGAGACCTTTATTAAGTAAAGTGGTTAATAGAGCTTCTCTATATGAATCCATTAGTTAGGTATAAATTAATTAGTATTTTAAACTGTAACGTTATTTATGGTAGCTGATTTTAGGCTTACATTTTTACTTATTAAATTTATATATAGGTGTAATAATAGGGCTTGTCCTCTATTATTTTACATTTAGAATTTAGTAAATTGTAGTGGATTAATATATAATGTTTGAGGAGAACCAGCAATTTTCTTATGCGGGAGGTATGTAGCCTCTGGTTATAATTATTATAGATATTATGTCACATAAGGTACTATGTTCTTAACATATTATAAACAGCTCATAAAGAATTCGGGAATATAATGAGTATGTTTTATTCTTGTAAAACCATTATGCACGAGGTACGTTTCTTTATAACTACTTATTATTAGTATATTTTCCCTTGCGGTGGTAGAGTGTATATGTGAAGAAATTATTTTAATTGTTTGTTTTTATGTAGTAGGTGAATTTTATAAGTTATTAACGTATTAAAGACAGATTATAAATCTTCTATTTAGTGTAAGTAAATTGCATAATATGCTATGTCTCTACAGACACAACTTCCGTTATGTCTACTTTGTTACGACTTATCTCATCTTGAGACGAGAGTGACGGGCGATGTGTGCATGTCTTAGATTTATGTTCATAATATTATAGAAATTACTGGTCAAGTCCACCTTCAAAATAATTTTCATTTACTTATTTGTGTCCTTATTTAGATTGTAACCCATCTTAATCTATACTATAGGCTGCACTTTGACTTGACGTAAATAATATTTTGTTATTTTTGTAAACTTTCTTTTAGAGGTTTACTGACGACAGCAGTACACAAGCTGTGATTCTAAGTATAGTTGATTGTGCGTGGATTATCGAATTAATGGACAGGTTCCCCTGATAGTGTAAGACACCGCCAAATTATTTGGATTTTAAACAATTGTTCGTATTATCCGACGTAAAGTATGTCATTAATAGGAGGGTATCTAATCCTCGTTTTAGATTATGGTTATATGAATATTTATGATGAGGTCTTTGATGCTAAGATTGTTAAAATTATACCTTTATGAATCATTTAGTACCTCGATTTAAGATCATTTAGTCATTATATATTATATTTAATTTGTTGTCTAACCGCGGCGGCTGGCACAACTTTTGCCAATTATATGTATAATTACCACAACTTATTTTATAATTTGTGTAGATTTACGTACTGTGTTAAGTTTATTTTAAAGAATTCTTTATGATATTACTGAATTTTAAATTGTTGGCTATCGGTTTGTATATTACATGTACTTGTATTATATAAAATAATATTGGAGCTATAATCAAACTGTTAGTATGAGAGATAACTCTTTGTTGGGGTATGAACCCACTAGCTTATATAGCTTATCATGCTGTGGAGAATTTGGTAAGTAAAAGTATTATATACGTTTTTAAATCTGCAATTTAATGTTGATCTCAACTATTTTACTATAGTCAATTGCTAATAATGTCTGGTTTAGTGATAATTAGAATTAATGGGATTAAATGGATAAGGAGGAGAAGTATATCTTTTGATTTTATATGTTGTGTTGGATGGCTAAATGTTCTCATTTGTCCGTGTTGGGTAGTGGAAAATATATGAAGTGAGTATGCTGCAGTAAAAAATCTTACGATAGAGATTAAAATTAATGAAATTATTGATTTTGATATAATTGCAGTGATTAGTATAATTTCTCTTAGTAAATTGATTGATGGTGGGGCGGCTATATTTGCGGCGGTGAATAGGAATCATCATATGGATATAATAGGGGTCAATGCTATTAATCCTTTGGTTAAGAATATACTACGTGTATGTGTGATTTCATAAGATATGTTGGCTAAAATAAATAGGGCTGAAGATCTTAGTCCATGGGCGATTATTATAATTAGGGCTCTAGATAAGCCTCATAGTGAGTTTGATAATATGCCTGCTAGTATTAGTCCTATATGTCCAACTGATGAATAGGCAATTAAGGATTTAAGGTCTGGTTGACGTATACAAATTATTCTAGTAATTGCTGCCCCTGTGAGGGAAATTCTTATAAGGGCTGAGGAGCCAAGAAAATTTATTTTGTTGAATAGGGTTAGTATTCGTGCTAAGCCGTATCCGCCAAGTTTTAAAAGGATTGCTGCTAGTACTATAGATCCGGCAATAGGAGCTTCTACATGAGCTTTAGGAAGTCATAAGTGAACAGAAAATATTGGAAGTTTTACTAGAAATCCTAAAAGAGCAATTAGTCAGAATAAGGATCTTGATGATATAAAAGTTGGGAATATTAGTTCGGAGGGTACGAATATTATTAGGTTGTTAGATGTATAATAAATTGAGCAGAATACGACTAGTATGGGTAGGGAGGCAGAAATGGTGTATATTATTAGATATATACTTGCTTGCACTCGTTCAGGCTGGTACCCTCATGTTATAATAATGAATATTGTGGGGATTAGAGATGCTTCAAATCAAATATAGAATAATATCATGTTTGAGGATCTAAAGCAATAGATTAAGATAGATAAAAGACTAATGTTTATAATGATAAAAAGTTTTGCATTTTTTTGATTAATGTAGATTTTTGAGCTGGCTAGTATTATAAGTGCGGAAATTAAGATACTGAGAATAATTAGTGATGAGGACAATATGTCTGTTCTTGTTATTGGGGAAATGGCTGAGAATCTAGAGTTTGTAAATAAGTTCCTTATTGACACTAATGACATAATGGTGAGAGAAGAAATTGAGATTCATCAATAGTACTTAAAATTATTTAATATCAGGAGAAGAGAGTAGATGGCGAATGACGATTTTAGCATTTGTTTATTCTTAAGGATTTTATTATGTCGGATCCATAGGACCGTGATATATAAACTATTATACTTAATCCAAGACTAGCTTCACATGCACCAAATGTAAGTATAATGATTCTTATTGTTGGAATTATTATTAATGAGGAGTATAGGAATAAAGGTAAATATAATACTAAGGTTAATATTATTCCTTCTAAGCATAGGAGTGACATTAATAGATGAGTGCGCTGGAATATTAAGGCCAGGGTTGCTATAAAAAATGAGAGTTGAGTTAAAATAATTAATGATGGTGTAGTTTGCATAGAATTGAGAAAATAATATTCATCTTTTGATTTACAAGATCAATGCTTGGTAATAAAGCTTTCAATTCTCAGTTTACACAGAAATGAGATTATTGACACCCAAAGTCAAAGTTTTTTTTAAACTACAAACTGTGTGTGATACTGAAGTATAATTTAAGCATGAAAAGCTTATGTGTTAATTACACCACATACACGAACATGTGTTTGAGGAAATGTATTCATATAATCATCTTCAGTGACTCGCTTTAATTTAAGCTACTCTAACTCTACGATCTGAAAATTATAAATAAGATTGGGATTATTGCTGTGGATAAAGCGGCGGTAATTAAGTAGGATGTAGGGGATTTAGGGAGTCTAATAGAAAGTATATTTCCTGTATGTAAGAGGACGGCATTTGATCCGAGGCCTGAGTAATTTTCTATTCATCCTTGGTCTATAGATTTTATATTATGGTGGGCTGTTCATATGGGGAATTTAAGTATAAATTGTGATGATAGGGGTGACAAGTATCATATAGTGAGTGATGCATGTTTTGTTTTACTATTGATAAATGAGGTGTTTGATTGTAGGATATTTGAGGTTCTTAGAAGTCACCCCATTAGAACACCAGTTGTTACTATAAAGATTGGCATAATTTTTATATATGTGGGGAGTATGAAGACTGAGGACCTTATTGGCGATATTCATGACATTATTCTTCCTGCCGAGATTGATAGGACAGAGAGAAGAATCATTGGAATAATGATTATCATTTTTTCTGTGATGTTAATTATTCTTGCGCTTGATTGGGATGATCATATAGTAGCGACCCTAAATCGTATGGAGTAAAATGTGGTCAATCCAATGCTAAATATTGTTATAAAAATTATAGGTATACTGTTGGACATGTTAAGGGCAGATTCTATAATCAGGTCTTTTGAGTAAAATCCTGCTATAAACGGGAAGCCGCATAGTGCTATATTTGCTACGGTAATACATGAGGTTGCAATGGGTATTTGTATGGTAAGGTTTCCTATTCATCGTAGGTCTTGAGAGTGGAGGTGGGAGTTAATAAATGATCCGGCACAGATAAATAGAAGAGCCTTAAAGAGCGCGTGAGTAATTATATGGAAGAATGCTAATTGAGGCATATTAAATCCAATTCTAGTTATTATTATTCCAAGTTGTCTTAAAGTTGATAATGCAATGATTTTTTTTATGTCACATTCAGAGATAGCACTCAAGCCGGCTATTGTTATAGTACATACAGCAATAAATAAGATAGTAATATTGAAGTATTGAGATGAGTGAAGAAATGGATAAAATCGAATCAGTAAGAATACTCCAGCAGTTACAAGAGTAGATGAATGAACTAAGGCCGATACGGGAGTTGGTGCAGCTATAGCAGCTGGCAATCATCTTGAGAAGGGTATTTGTGCTCTTTTGGTCATTGCAGCAACTGTAATACAGAAGATTTGTAGATACGATTCACTGGAGACTCATATGTTAGTAATTAGTCAGTGACCTTGATTAATGGTTCATGCAATAGATAGTAAAAGTATTACATCCCCTACGCGATTTGTTAGTGCTGTAATTATCCCAGCAGCGAGAGATTTAGGGTTTTGGTAGTAAATTACTAAGATAAAGGATACGATTCCGAGGCCATCTCAACCTAATAAGAGGATTATAAAGTGAGGTATAAAGATTAGGAAATTTATTGATAGAATAAAAAGTAATACTAAGACTGTAAATCGATTGATAAATTTGTCGTCTGATATGTAAACTGTGGAAAATATTAGCACATTAGCAGAGATAAATAGCACTGTACAGGAGAATAATATGCCGATTGGGTCAGCAATTAGTGTTAATATAATTGGCGTGGAGGCAGTCGACATAATTACTCATTCTAGTAAGATAATTTGTTGGGAACTTAGGATTGAGATTGTTGGTCATAGTATTAGGAGTAGGATAATTCATAAGAAAGATCTTGATGTATTAAATAATTGAAATCGGCTATTGATCATAAAATTATATTAATTATATAATACTATTATAATTTGTTATAACCCCTATTTTAAAAATGGTGGAACTCTTCAGCAAATCCCTAATAATCGTACCTAATTGCAGTCTCCGTCGGGATTGGCGATTATTAGCGGAAACTTGCTGAACCCGTCGGCGGAGTTGGCGCCACTTCCCCGACGGGTTTTACCGGTTCAGCAAGATTGCTAATAAAAATAATCGCCAATCCCGACGGAGACTGCAATTAGGTACGATTATTAGGGATTTGCTGAAGAGTGCCTTTTTTCGTGTTCAGTAAAATCATTAATAATCTGCAATTTTGAAAACACGTATATGTGTGTCCTAACAAGCAGATTATTAGGGATTTGCTCTAAGTCTCGGTTTTGGGTTTGGTGATTGTTAGGGATTTGCTGAACTTTGAAAATTGGGGTATTGTAACATTACCCCCTAGCATGAAAAGTTGGCATATATGGGTGGTATATATAATATAATATATATATATATATATATATATATATATATATTGTTATAT
>JAQGBK010000013.1:0-15211 GCA_034698505.1 Stercutus niveus
ACACAAGAGCATTTCCGAGGATGATGGCAGAGTTGATATCAAGACAAGAACGAATTTGACGGAGCTGGCGGATGTGAAATTATCGTTATGAAATTAACCAGAAATGTTTAAAATTGAATTACCCACAAAACGTACATTTCGGAATTTTTATATTTTTTAAATTGACGAAACGGTATTGCTTTATAACTTACTTATCGAACGCCCCTCGTATATAGTTGGACAAAACTAATTATGAACCACAGATATTATATTATGTATACTGTACATGTACCAGTACCATATATTATAGTCGAATAAATGTCTTGATATACGGTACAGTTTAGAACTTTTTTCCTGTGTCTTTTTGAAAATTGTTCTTACATGAAAAATGATGACTAGTAATGTTAAGTTAAATAATTTAAGATACAATTTTAAGAGGTAACGATAGCTATTTTAGAGCAATTTGAACTTCATACGCAAGTATATATTATTCACAATTACAATTTGTTGTTTCTGCATGCTGCAGACTCACAAGCCGCTTTACAAAGTTGATGGTAACGACGGATGGAGGAAATATCATCCACGTAAGCACACAAGGGCAGAATTCTGCAAAAGCTTATACATATTTCTGTTCTTTACTAAATGTACAATATAGAAAATATGCCATTTTTAATATTCTGAAAGATCTACAGTATTAGTAAAATACCATGACTTTCAACGTTTACTGCTATTTACAGGTATCGTATAAAACATTATACTTGAAAGATGTATTAATAGTGGCAATTACTTTTATAATAATTAGTAATTTGTTTTAATGCTAGTAAGCTCACTTTTTTATTATATTCTTTATAATAGAAAAAAACTGTATCATAAGTTATGATACAGTTTACAGTTAGATTGTGACTACTCAATACTCAATTTATAGCAAATCATTACTCAATGTGTATTAGCTCAAAGGTCGCTTTGATATTCATTGCCTCGCGGGTTACGAGACTGCGAGCTTCACAGTTTCCATGCTGCTGCGTACTACTGGAAGCGAAGGAGTAACCGGAAATCGTGTTTGTCCACTTTCACTGCATGTGACCCAAAAACATGTGACATTCAGCAAACATGCAGCGAAGCTTTTCTAAGCTTACCTGCATGTACGTGGCTTTCCAGCTAAGATCTTGTATTTTCAGCAAGTATATCTTTAAAACAGTCTGGCTGCTTATGGATCATATTGCGTACTATTTCACAGAGCTATCACAGAAGATGGCGCTGGAGAAGCTGCGTGAGTCGATACGTGGTCGTAACGTAACGATGCTGCGCAACTCGATCCAGGATTGTAACGATTATGGCATGGAGGACAACAAGGAAGTGAAAAACGCTTCAAATATCGTCACCGTCGTCGACGCAAAGCGAAGTGAGCCGTCGTCATGATTACTGATATGTTCGGAATTTATGCAACTTAAGCAAAATATAATTTTGTTGCAATTTATATTTATCACATTTATGAATTTGCGAAAACACAATAGATTTGACTAAGTAATGTTTGGTGTTGTAGCTGTTACTTAACTAAGTTTCTTTGTCTAACATAATTTGCAATTTCTTCTTCTTTACTGCTCTGCCCAACGGCAGGTCCCTGGCATCCAACCTCTCCAACTCGACCGATGCTCTGCCCCCCTGCTCTTCATATCTCGATACGACTCTTTCTCATGCAATTCATCCAACACTCCTATTCTCCTTGAACCTTCTCCCTCTTAGTCTCTTAATTACTTTCCATTCTGCCTTATGAACGCACCTTCCATTACCTCCTTCATCAATCCGTCTCCATGCAATTTATGATCAATCCAGTTTAACGCCTTGTGTATTGAGGAAGACAACGTATAGGAAACCACCTCAAGTATTTTCCCAAGAAATGGCTATTGCCAAGGACCGGCTATGCAGAGTACTAAAGAAGAAAAAGCATATTCCTTTAAATGTCTAAAAGTGTATTTCCTCTAAATGGCTGACATTTAAGAAGGTAATTAATAATAATATCACTATTATCAATATTAATTATTACTTTAAATGTTTGCAATAAGTAGCCTATATATATCTGCATAGAGTAGACAAATTATACTATTAGCGCACAATAGTTAGCACATAATTTGTCACACACTCACTAAATGTTTTGATTGTGATTGTAGAAATTATACTAAAACATCACAACTACCGATGCAGATACATTTTATGAAATAAATAAATTTCATATGAAGCTTTTTTCCACCAACAAGGACCAACATATTAAAAAAAATACCATCGGATGTGTTGACCTACAGTAGATGTGAAACACAGACTTACATTTTTTTTAAACGAATCTTTAATACAGTAATGGAATCGCAAACTGTTTTGGTTTAGAGCTGGAAGGAATGCCAACGTCTGCTGAACCCACAAGGCCATAGTGGACTCAATAGTAAGATGATGGAATTCGATGCGAGCAAAGTCAACCCTGAGCTGATGGCGAGATCAAGGGAGATACTGACGAACGTCGATATCGCTAAAGCGAAATCAGTTTGTCAAGAGGCAGGAACCTTCTACATATGGGTGAGAGTTGCACGTGATCAGATTGCATCACTCTCCTTCGAATTGAATATGTTGCCAGTGTAACGAAATTATTGCGCATTGAGTTGGTAACAGCGCAGTGTATTATCTTATTATATCGATTTAACGTCCGTTTCGTCGTCGATCCGCCGACATCAGGGACGCCCCCATGACTGTTGGACTGGTCAAGGGAGAATAGAGCTCAATAGCCAATGCACCAGGGAAACATGGATTCGTTTTACCGTTATTCCATAAAATCAGTCAGGGTAAGAGTAAATTATGTTGGAAAGAGATGAGTTTTGAACAATGGATGAAACACAGAGCGAGAATGAGGAAGACGGAATGAATCTGGAAGGTGATTCCAAATGTGAGGTGATGCATATGAAAAAGAACGACAATCAATTTTGGAATTAATTCTATAGGGAATACAAGTTTGTTTAAGGATGAGCGCCGTCCTGAGGGAGGGAGAGGAGTCAGCAGGTCATGAAGATATACCGGTTGGTTGTGAAGAAGGATCTTGTAAGTAAGGGAGACAATTTTGAAGTTGACACGATGAGAGATTGTAAGCCAGTGGAGTTTTTTAAGTACGGGTGTGATGTGATATCGACGTTTGGTATTAATGCTGATCCTAGTTAAAAGAATTGGCTTCCTTTTTATTGGGCCACCCTGTATATGTTGTTGTAGGCGATGGGAGTGATCGAGGAATGCGAGGCGACAGACAAGTCTACGAATGGTAGGGCGGTGACGCCCGCTAGTCGCGAGAGACGGAAGGAGATTCTTGGCCGAGCCCCCGCCGCAAAGCCTCGCAGGGACTGCGGCTACTACAAGTCGCTGGTCGCCACGCCACAGTCAGGTGACAGGTACACGAACAGGGCGACACCGCGCAGAGAGCCGGGCAGTAACACTAGCAGTAACACCGTCTATCACCAGTAAACACAACGTGAAATAAAAAAACTGTAGAAAAGTGTACGTCTCGTTAGAAAAGTGGTTCCCAAACCATTTATATCACGCAGATATACAGAAGGTGGCGATCCTCAGTGTTTTAATGCAGATGATGCCAACTAACATCATCCAATACTCAATTAGGAGCCATGGCAACTTAGTTTTTCTGCTGTAGAATGTAGATAGATAGGAAATCTATAGGTAGCAATAGACCAATATTCATAGTGAAGTTTCAAAATGTTAATAGATTGGAATGAATTATAAAACTGGTTTCTAATGTAAGTGAAATTTAATTGATAAGTGCAGAGATAACCAGGTCATTCGCATCAATGGTCTAGAATTTAACTATTCAAACAAAAAATCGTCAAATTCTGTGAAGAGAGAGAGAAAAACACTTTTATTATTTCCTCAGAGATCATATATTGTTCTCAGGAATAAGCAATGCAGTGGAATATATTGAAGCTGTTCCCTAATGTGCCCTATCAATAGTCATATAAAAGTCAATACTAGGATAAACATAACTGACAAATAGTCTAGTAGTACCAGTAGAATAATGTTTTCATAATTTAAAAATAGACAATGTTACAAGTTAATGACATTAATTTACAATCTTAAAATGATTGCATATGAAAAGTTTTGTACGCTGTGCAAAACTATTGAAGAAAGTATAATGGAAATTTTTAGTTCTAAAAGTGTTTCATTTTAATATTTACTATTTTAGCGCTGTCTTATGTATACAAACTGAATGCATTACAATCTCCATTATATTTCAAGTCGTGCATATTTATTCTATATAAGCATGATATATCGATTAAGTGGCATTACTCAAGAGCACACAGTAAGTTTAAAATAGAGACCATACTTAAAAACCAGTTAATTAGAAAGAAAACAATTTTAAAAGGTATATTTTACCATGATACACTGACACGGCTAATTACAAAGTTTGCACCTTTGCATAGTTTACCTACATATTCTTTTTCCTCCTGTTTTTTCACTCTTAGTTTGAAAACTGATAAACTGAAATATTTGTACCCAACTGTACATGGCTGTCAACTTATCTACTTTCAGACCAATAACCCTCAGCGTTCAAACATGAAACTCGCTGCTATAATGATGTAATGATGACGATACTATATATTTGCATTTTCAACATGGAAAGTATGCATGTGTACTTTTCACAATGACAAAATATACATTTGTATTTCCTATGCAAGAAACTATGCAAGACAAACGCAAAATAATATTACTGACTCTATATACAGTATACTTCCGTATATCTTTATAACGTGAGGTTATTTAGAAAATCATACAGACGCTCAACTTTTCACCGGGAACAACCTGCATGTATCTAAATCAGCACACACATATCTAAAACAGCAAAGGCATATAGAAATAGCAGACACGGCTATCATTTTAAATCAATACAGAAAATAGTCTCATTACCATAAACATGCTTAGGAACATTTCCCTACAAATAGTTGATTAAACACATAAATCAACAGCAGAACACTCATTTTCTAATTCCACGTGGAATATACCGGTACCGGGTACTCAAATGGAACAAACGCAGGCAATTTAATGTATAGAAATAAAAACTAAAGAAAATATAATGGGGCTTCTAAAGATCTTATACTACAAAGAAAATGTGGAGCAGAACTGCAGTAGTTTCCAGACCTCTACCGGAATTATGCTGCGGGCCAAACAATGTTAAAATGTTTCTCAATTGCTCATACATAGGTTCGAAAGTGTACGTCATGTACGCAATGCTTATTATTTGTTATTGTATAGACTATTAGATACAGCTCTGACAAATTTATCTCCTTTTTTGGTTTACAACCTGTTATTGCCAAGGCAATTGCCAATACAAAAGGCGCACAAATGTCACCATAGTTGTTAGGTAGGGCTCAGCATTATCAGCTGCTAGCCATCGACGAAGCTCCATAGACCTATTAAATTATAGATGGCTTAAGCCTGAACAGATGGCAATAGAACCAAACAGCGTGAAGCCAGAAATGGTCTGGTCAGTCGAACGAGCAAACAAATGTCAGTTATTGTCTGTTATTATTCTAACCTCTTCGGAAATGGCCAATTAACGTTGAAACAATTTACCAACCTAAAATCTCAACCATTGACCGTTGGTCCATTTGACCAAAGAATATAAGCCATGCCCATGCATATAATATGCCTCTTGAAGAATACGCTGCGACTTACTTGTACATGACTTGCAAAGGTCACAAAGGTCAATATGTGACTGTCACGCGTTTGGATAGTGTGGATCGAATCGGTGACCTTGTGGCTGCGAGCCCAGTGACTTAGTTCACTAATCCAACACATCTCATCTAATAATGTGTTTTTATAATAATGTGTTTTACGCCCTTTTAGCCGTCTGAAGACGGCTTCGGGGGCGAAACATCTAAGAGTTATCATAATCTGACAACCATGCTGTGTTCTCCATATGTTAACTGAGATTTGATGGAAGCTACTAAAAGATGTGCATCTAACTTATACACTCAAATACAGAAAAATCATATAAATTTAACTTTAATAAATTAACCAAAAGTAAAACAATAACACATATTTTAACAGATAACGTCTCCATACAAAAATGCTGATGGCCCTTTAACTATCATCTTACTAATGGTAAATATAAACCACAGGAAGTAGGCCCACACCAATGCATACCCGGTACACTAAGTAATTAAACATCGCACATATAACAAATTTACAGGGAATGCATAAGTAAAGGAATGATATACTTATGAGCTTAGTTTCAATCAACTTTGTAAAACCAATTATCAAAATCGAATGAACGTCAACACTTTATCAGTCCTCAAATATAACTTTCCTTTCTATAGATGTCATTGAATGAGCAACTTCACGATTCTTTCAATAGTTCAAGAATTGAAGACTGTTTTTGATGACTAAAATTAAAAACGACTTTAATTTAAAATGCAATACAATTTGTATATAAAACAATACAGCATTATGTGTCATATCAGCATGCCTCCAATAGGGCGTTGCACGATGAACAGTACTGGTCCACTTCACACGATCCTCAGCACGCTTGAGCGCAGAGTTCCAGCGAGCGCAGGCTATTCCAATGTTCTGCGACTTCCAGTCGTTGGCAACAGTCGACAACCATGTGCTCCTGGGCGTCCCGGGGAAGTCCAGGAGCATACAACCAAATACAGCATACAACCAACCGCAATAAAATAATATATTGAACTGCAAAAAATTCAAAGAAAAACTTGGGAAAAATTAGTTTGTACCATGAATCTGGTGTTTTAACCATATGTTGTGTTAAAATGTAGGGTACACCTAGATGCTTCGCCAACTTTCAATCATTATTCACACCATGATAATATTTACCAATAATGGATCACATCATACACAAAAAAGGGCACATTTAATATTACTAAAACTAAAAGCAATGGGACCAGAACTCTGCAGTCAACGATTGAAATAAATGAGGAAATATATCAGATGATAAAAATGCACGTTTACTATCACTGCATATAACACATGTAATGTGTGTAAATGTGCATAAACAATTGAACATCAGTAGTAAATGCGACCAAGTAAAGCAAGGATACGAAGATCGGGAAATAATTCAGCATTATTCTAACGCAATTTTATCAAGATGTTTATCAAACAAATTACAATTACTGAAAAAATTTCATTCTTCAGTTTCACGTACGGTAAATTTGTCTTATTAACAAGGGCTCATTTGTAATAAAATAAATTGCTTCAATTTCACCATGCTCTTTTCATAACAGCACGGGTAAGCACACTAGTTCTGTTTGAAAGTGAAAATAGTTGGTCGTAAGCGTAATTTAAAAAAGTTTCTATGTTGTTATCCAAAATAAACCTACTCCCAGACTCCTACAATGCCCTACAAAATAAGAACTATAGAAGCTGTAGCAGTAATAATCAATCTAGACAATGATCATGTAGTACTGGTACTACACAAGCTATAGATACACTGTGGTACACCTGTCAGAATCATACTCAACCTTAGAAGTGTCAAAGTATTGTACAATATAAAACATGAGGTCAAAAGTACATGAAACATGCATTAGAGGCGAATACAGCCATATCGTCCTAAAAGACCTATCGTGTAGATTGAATATGCAGAGTCCATCGCTATTATGTAGTCGGCCATATAGAACAAAAACCCTACAGGCCCTAGATCTATACCTTTTGACCCAGAAAATACCTTGAACGCTTCTTCAACTCAGCTCTCAAATACTGGCTTCAGAAAGCAAGGTTTACTCTTTTAAACGAACTGTCTTAAAGAATCATAGCTTATCAAATAGGTTAGCGGCTATTAACATTTGTAGTCGTGTGCATTACTATTATGCCATATAGCGGAATGTTATAGGATATAATACGAGGGGCATTCGATAAGTAAGTTACAAAGCAGCACCGTTTCGTCAATGTAATAATATTAAATATCAGAAATGTACGATTTGTATGAAATTCTATTTTAAACATCTCTGGTACGATGGTCTCATAACGATGACATCGCTAGTATGATGTCAGGAAATTTTTTAACACAATAGGGTAGTGAAAAATGTGTTCACTTACAAGGGTTGAGCGATAGTCGCAAAATGATGTTATTTAAAAAATTTTAAACACATCAAAATTCCAAGATGTACGTTTTGAAGAAAATACCATTTTTAACATCTGCGATTAATTTCTTAACGATTCCTTGACTGGATGGACGGCAGGATTTTTTTAAAAATTGAATAAACGTACGCTGCTTCTTTCAGGACACGATTAACGTCACCCTCGCCATGTTTATTGTTTACCAGTGGGGATGCTAGTGATGTTAATCGTTATGAAATTAATTGGAGATGATTACAATTGAAATTTCTTTTAAAAGTATATCTTGGAATTTTGATATTTGTCAAATTTAAAAAATACATCGTTTCCCACATTTATCGCACAACCCTTGTAAGCGGACGCATTTTTTCACTACCCTGCTGTGTTCACAAATTTCCTGACATCACGCTAGTGACGTCATCGTTATGAAATTAACCAGAGATATTCAAAATTGAATTTCCCACAAAACGTACATTTCTGATCTTTAACATTTATAAAATTGTCGAAACGGCGCGGCTTTGTAACTTACTTATCGGACGCCCCTCCTATAATAAATCTGATACATCTGATATATCCAATGGTCACAGCCACCGAGCCACAATTCACTTGCTAATGGTCTAAAAAGGAAGAGTTTCCTAAGCTTATTTAAATCCCCTCTTAGACCAGAGAAATAGGACGTTTGCTATTTATGTACAAGAGCCGAGTAATGTATATCATACACTTTAACATTGCACGCAAGGCGAATGCTGGTCTTCATTGGATTTTGGATACAGTATACTACATTATAATGGTATATTTGTTACCAACGTAGATGCAGCACGTTATTGACTCCGCGCATATTTGTAGCATTTTGACTCGCAACCTTTTGCTACACTTGTATACCTTGTTCGCAATATATTATATTGACTAGGACACAAAGCGTACTCACAGAGGCCATGTCATAAGTTTTAGATCCAAGTGGCCATGCCTGCATGGACAAGTCTTTTATTCGTCTATTCTATGCAGAACAGAATCGTTGTTGGCACAAAGTAGCTTAACATGGTATTGCTGATCTAACACAACAATATTGGTGCAGATGACTTACGAGTCAGACTTGGACAAACAAATATGAGCAAGCTCCATTCTTGTATTCATTACATAAAAACTGTTATAAAAATCATGTAAAAATAACACAGTGACCCTTTGCGAACTGAGCTATCATATTAGATTTAATCATAGGTTTACTTAACTCATCAAACATTTCCTAGACACCACCACAGAAGCCAATGCAACAGACTGAAATAAAACTGAACAACAATATTGCCGTTGGATTTGTTGTGTCTTTCTCCCTTATCTGAAGATGGGATATTTCAGGCATAGCTATCTGCTAGGATCATCCAAGAACAAACACAGACAGAATGTACATAAATGCTCACGACACTAATCAGTTGTCCCATGCAGTACTAGTAGATTCAGCTACATGAGGCTACTGCTTAAATACTCAAGAATACCCAGGATCCACCATGTAGTCATTGAATTAGAACTAGTTCTAATTCAATATACGTAGTACGCAATTCAGCTATGTGTAATTTTAATGTTTAACAACAAGTCAAATGCTACTATGCTGTAGACCTATTAGAAGATTCGGCTACAGGAGGCTTAACGAGGTTTATACACCCTATCCAAATGCCACTAAAATTATAAATTCCACAAAAATCTATCAGGCCACTGATTAATCAACTACAAAAATGGCATGTGCAAATCGGTCTTTGCCTACTGCCAATGAAAAGATGTCACTCTGTTAGCATTTTAAGAAAAAATTAAATTGCAATTGAAAGACAACAATTTGCCGCAAAACTGTCCAACAAGGTTAACAAAGCAGTGTGAAATATATCGAGCACAAAAGGTATTCATTTTTAATGTGAAATAAGTTTTACCGTAGGAACAACGACCAATTGTTATCTTTAATCCGATAATTGGACATCAGCCTTCTGGATTTACAAATAACATTCCATGCTCTTCAAGATTTAGTGGGGGTTGTTGCCGCATGCACAACTTCATCTACCATTTACAAATTATCAGCAGCATCAAAGCATCATCATTTACTAATAAAAATACTAATAGAATTATTATTATTAACTTTTTGTTGATTACTAATATAAACACTGCCAATCATAAAAACAAACATTTTGACAGATATATATTTACTTTTGTAAAGAGAGATTTACGTTTCTATTTTGTGTGTGTGTGTGTGTGTGTGGAACAGCTAGTATAATGATTCTTATTGTACTCGATTAAACTCCTGCCCAACTTCCAAAAAATTAAATAAACTCAATGAAAGTGAAATTGATTGTGTAAACCACTAGCTTTTATCTTCTTCTTCAAGGTTAATTATTTAAGGCGAAGGAGCTGAAGGTAAATTGTGCAATTATAAATAGTCAAGTCTTCTTGGGACAGGGGAGACATGAGATTCCACTGTTTATATTGATTTAACAATTGACTAAAATTTGCAATCAGAGTCAGACCAACACTGGACAAACAGTAGAACCACTGATTTACATTTAGCAATGATATTAGTCTTTATTGACAAATTGTTGTTACATACTTGTTACATTTTGTTGTTACGCTGATGCTATTTTATTTGCATTGCTTCGAATGCCATTGTGCATTACTTGTTTTGATGCACTTTTCATTTTTTTATATTCAGCTATTTAGGAGTCCCTTATGGACCTGTACTCATCATTTATGTTGTTGCCAGTTCTTTGTTGGTGTTAATGCAGAACAATAAACACAAAAAACCTACATAGATCCCCCATCAATACAGGTCTGGGATAACGATGAAAGAAGGCAACGTTCGCCAGACAACCCGACATAACAGGGTTGACAGATATTAAATTATATTTACCAGCCAAATTCTGTGCTTTCAACACTACACCAACAAATTATAGCTAAGAAATATTCACTTTGCACTCGTAGATTAACCATGATTTTTGATAAAAAGAATCACTGTATTTCTAACAATGAAGGAATTCAATTTAACATTTTTATTCATCAACATTAACATTCATCAGGAATAGTTAACATTTAACCTTGTGGTTATCCAATACAACAATATAGAGATAGTATAGCTAAGAAATTGAAATAGTGAAATACAATTTCCATCAAATAAGGGATCATTTGAGCACTGGTCGTTGACATGAGATGGATTCAAGCAGAAATGCTTCTGACGAACTCAGAAGCGCTAATGACAGCATTCTTCTCTGTGTAATGCGCTATCAGTGCATTCCATGTTTGGTCGCAACGCAACAGCGATTTGTTGCCTAAAATAACCGTAGCAACAAGTTTAAACATTTTTATTTTTAAAAATTTATTTTTTGTTATAATGTATTTTTAAGAAATTTTTTTTGTTATACTATATTTTGTAAGAACAATTCCGGGTTAAACGATGCAAAATGATCATAATGCAAAACAGAAGCTAAATGTCGTTATGGGACTCTCAAATAGCTCTAATCTAACTAGCTACATTGCATAACAGTTTATAGTGGAGAAGTGAGAACAAATGTACGAGTAAAACCTTTCGTATATAACTGAAAATGAATCTCCTCAGGCATCTTTTGTTATTGCAAACATTTTTGGATTGACAATTACGACATTTAATTGTGGGCATCTTGAGCCTACAAAACTATTCGGAGAATGAAAAAACATGTTAAACGACAAACGAGTAAGTATTGAATAAGAAAATAATGGTTCATTAGAAACATTGTTAACCAGCTATCAACAGTCCGTGTATCGGTACTGACACCAATGTCCAATGTCACAATTTAAGTCTTTTTTCAAAAGACTACCGAAGTTCGTCATCGAAAAGGACTTATAATTTCACGCTAGAATAATCTCAAATTGAAAAAAAATCTTTTAATTAGCACGAAAATATATGTGTGAGCACTTAACTTATAAAACGAAGCAATTAATTTAGATAAAAACGGTTTCTTCGCTAAAGAAACCAAATATAAAAAACTAAATAAAAACCAAATATAAATAAATGAAATATTCATGAACAAGAGCTTTGATAACCAAACACTAGCAATCTTTTATTTTACTGGTGAAAAAACCATACACAGCGTGAGACGAGTATGAGTACGTGACCTTATTCAATGACACCAAAATTCATTCAGTGACATTTGAATTTCTGACCCCAAAATTCAAGGCATTCATCAGATGCTTTTTAAAGATTTGTGGCAATTTAATTAACCTGTGCAGTGTAGAAGCTATGCAAGAATTAGTTTCAATGCATTTATTGTTATTTGTTAGTTCGTTATTGTTATTGTCAGCTCGTAAAAGCTTACCAATGATAATGAGCCCTTTCTGAGCGCGAGTCAATGCGACGTTCATCTGGTGTACATCGGTGATGAAGCCCAGATTTTTGCTCTTCCATGCCAGGCTTGGCTCCCGCTCTATCTCCACCTCCGGCAGGGACCGCACAGTGGCCAGGATCACATACTCCCATTCAGAACCTGCACGAACGAGCAAAGAGCTGCAATGAAGTCATCATTTCGTTCCCGAAAAAAGATGGTGGATGGTATAACCTAGAAATGGTCCTTAATATGTGAGATTTATTCAAGTAAGCGATATTTTATGGGGCATTTGCAGTAGCGTTGAGCAGTCAAGAGTATTTGTTGTCTTCGCTACTCAATGAAGACGCTAACACCACGTAACTAGTGGGTTGGGCAGTGTTTAGCCTGCCTGAAATGTAGGTTAGAACCAGTACCCACAGTTGATCAAGAATCTCACTGTGCTGTGCATCTGTGCAAAGTGAGTACCCGACAATTATTTCATGCACAAAATTTCCTATACTCGAACTAACATGGACAAGATGCCCGATACAACAGTATCATTATGCGACAGTATCGCACAAATTTCAGGTAACTTAGTCATGAATCAACGGCACAGCGGCTACAACTATAATATGAAATTTAAGTTTTAATTGATTTAAGTGCATTACAAATTGTTTAGCTATGAACAAATGCATTCTTTCCCACAGAGCAATCACAGCCGACTCTTAAATCCATGACTTTTGTCACAGCCAAATTAATCCAGTTTCAACAAAATTATGCGATTTAAGAAAAGAACACAAAAAATTAATAGTAGAGAATCGAACCTTGGGAAGAGATTACAGTCTGCACGGTGACGTCACTCAGCTGATTGGATTCCAACATTTTAGTGATGTCAGCACACTGGGCGCGATACTGGGACAGGACAGCAATGCGCCTTGCCTCGATATGATGCTTCTTTACCATTGCATTCACAATAAGAACCTGAAATAAACAAGTGATTGTGTTCAAATAGCTAACATTGCAGATCACAAACTTTCAAGTCTTTCTTATTCTTCTTCTTACATGCATAAGCATCAATGGTTCGTAGCGAACGCCATTGGCGATATCTTGAAGCCAGACGGACGCAGTTTTCGGTCATGCCACCGGACCATTGGCAGCGTCTTAAAGCCGGATGGATGCCTTTTATGGTCATGCCCCGGAACTTTCAACCCTCTGGAGAACGATATGTGCAAACTGTTTTCAATGGCTGTTCTTAAATATTTCCCGATATAGAGTCAGGTTTTGCCGAAAGCAGTACGAGGACTGTCTGGTTTGATCGTTTTATTTTTGTTTGTTTTACTTTCCCATGGTAATTAATTTTCAAATAATTCACTCATTAAAAAGTAACAGCACAAAATGAATCTGTGCAAATGTCCAAACACAAGAAATTAAGAATTTCATTAAGAGTGAAACCAACAAAAACATTTAACAAATTTATAAACCCATGAAAAGAACAGAAAAAATATCCGTGAATTTAACAAGATCCCTCTTACCACTAATTCAACTTCTCTGAGATTGCTCTTCGACTTCTGGCTTCCCTCATCAGTGGCTACAGCTAAGGACTTCTCAATGCCCACACAGTGCACGAACGCGATCGGATTACACCGGCCGGCTGGCCAGAAATTCAGCGTTGACGGTTGCCTCTGTTCTTCACGGCCAATAGTGAGTTTATTGTCGTAAAACTGTCGCGAAGGAAACTCTGCAATCGCCTCGTGCTGTAAAATAAAACAAAAAACAACTAACTTGGAGAACTGAGCAAGACACGAACATAACAACTGATGTTAGACGAATTTACGCCAAAAAACATTCAAACTATACTAATCAAATAAAAAAAATTGAGAAAAATAAACTAGCAAACATGATTATTACTTTTACAGTAGATAAAAATTTACCCTTTACAAGATAATCAATTGCTAATGAAACAATCAATAATTTGAAGTTTGAGGAAATGCATGAACTGTGCTCTGATCAAGAATTAACAAACACGGCACCTATCAAGAGGCGTGTATTGATGCATGTATGGATGCTGCATATTGATGCTTATAAAGATCAGCTTAAGGTAATCTATAGGAATTTTACGTAATATTGCTACCATTCGGTATTGTGTAGTCAGCATGCAGGCACTCTTTGAGTATCTCTCAAACAGTGATCGTCCGAGTCCACGTTTATCAGCTTCACTCTCTGTGATGATCGGCTGCAGTTGTTTATCATCCCCCACAAGGACAATGTGCTTCGCCTGAGCCTTCACCATCGGGATCAGACTTTCTGGCTCCGTACACATGCCGCACTCGTCCACTATCAGCTAAACACAACCAGCAGCATGTTTATTGTTTAACCATAGGTCCAATTATACACATTCTTTCTGCAGCATGCTGTTCTTGCTTGCGTTTGTTTTAAAACAATCGTGAAATTGATATTTTAGGGAAAAAGGTGCCAAATATCTTTCCAACAGCCAAATTATTATATAATTTGAACAGAAAGGCGATCTATGCCAAGCAAAGTGTTTGTAATAGCGGGAAGCACTTTGTTTGCTCTTATTTAAGCGTTGCATTGTGCAAAAGTCGTAGCAGAAACATGCTACAAATATATACTTTGACTGTTCGTCTACAATATACGAACGAATGCTACAATTTATTCTTATTCATTTTGGTAAATCAAAAGGTAACTAAATGCCTCATCATTAGTGCTCTGCCCGAGGGCAGGTCCATGGCAACCAACACCTCCAACTCTCACGATCTTGTGCCCTTCTCTTCATACCTCCATACGTTTCTTTC
>JAQGBK010000014.1:0-15053 GCA_034698505.1 Stercutus niveus
TAAAAAGTTCAAAAAATAAAAAAGTTCAGAGTGTTCAAAAAGTTCAGAGTGTTCAAAAAGTTCAAAAGTTCAAAAATGTAGAAAGTTCACAAATTTCAAAAGTTCAAAAAGTTAAGAGTTCACAAAGTTCAAAAAGTTCAAAAATGTCAAAAGTTCGAAAAGATCAAAAAGTTCAAAAAGTTAAAAGTTCACAAAGTTCAAACACTTTAAAAATTTCAAAAAGTTCAAAACTTTAAAAAGCTAACCAAATTCCAAAAGTTTCGAACGTTCAAAGGATTCAAAAAGTTGATAGCTTTATTATTTTATTTTTTCTTCTTTTTTAGTCACTGTAGCCACTTTGACAGAAACCGCTCATATATGACGGCCTTATTTGCGTCAGTGAATGATTGAACAACAACAAGCCCGTGCGCCACGACCAATAGTGAATTTACGCCCACTGCGGACAATGGGATCATTTGAATACTAATTACAAATGTAACCGTTGTTTGGGTTGGTATATTTTTGGACATCTATCTGACGCTATTACATTCTGACCAACCCAAGCTATTGTCACATGAACATTTAAATATAAGGCTATAAATAGATGAGCGTCGATTCGGTATTCTGGGCCCCAGATACAGCCATCTAAACTCTCTCTCTGTACTAATTTGCATATAATGTGCATAGTTCTGAAGCACGAGGTAGCCAAATCAGAACCTCTAGCAAATTTGAGATGTTTTATCCTAGGCGAAAGTCTATGAGAATCATAAAATCAAAGCATAGGCTAAGATTCAATATTGCAGAAAAATAAATTAAATTGCGGTGTCATTGTTTATACACATTTTTATACATCATTTATGTTTTACATCATTTTATACATGATGTTTATACATCATTTTTACACGGCTTGAATTGAAACTTCCGATTGGCTTTTATGGCGCGGGCTTCGCTTCCACTTTATCTTCGCTTTTAAATAGAAATCAAGCTTCCGCATCAGTTTTGGAATCTAAAGAACTCATATTTGTAAATTCTTTTCGAGATGTAAATTCTTCTAGAGAGGGGAGACATTATAATTCATAGTCTACCCTACTACGTAAATAGCAAACAGAAATGATTGAAAGTATATAAACGGTACTGCACGTATACGTGGTAGGCGTGTTGCTACCTAAAAAATAAATAAATGTAGAATGGAGATGACCCAAATGAATGCCTGGTACTATTAAAAAATTAATAGTAACAACGCCTTCCTATTAATAGCATTTAATATTAAGCCAAGTCAACTGCTGTACGCTGCTCTTCCTTAATTTGGTATAAAACCTCAAATGCCGGGAAGCACTTAATTTAAAAACAATCAAGTGATTTTTACATAATCTACAAATTTGATAATGACAATCAGTTTCACTTACAACAGGAATAGCCAAGTATTTATAACCTATGAGTTTGCATGGTTTTTAACGTGTGAAAATATCAACTACATTATAGCTCTGAAAATGTTACTTGCAACAGCCTCAGTACAAAAACTATAATACAAAGTACCGGTAGTTACTTTTTACATGGAAGGTCATTTTTCTATTGCCAATTAAAAAGTAACGCAAGCATGTAGACATAACAGTAAACTTATACAATTACAGGTGGATGTTTACAGTTGGGAAAAACTGTCTGACTTTCGCTATTGTAATCCACTGTACAACGATTGAAAGACTGTGTTGTGGGTCGTGACTAAATGTACCATTACCGTATTGACCAATTTGATGCAGACTTTGATTCAGAATAAACTTGTAAGCTGCAGTCCAGTATTAAATGAAAGCTTATTCCGATAACGACTATAGGATTTAATTCAGTTCCCAGTGTTACGCGATGACTCAAAGTCGCCTGTAGCTAGAAAGCACTTGTTCCAATGAAGCGAAACAATCTATAAATGTGTCCTCCTCTAGACCATGCTGCGCGTACTGATGAAGGTAAGCATGCGCCGCATACATCTGCCATGCACGCTCCACGGTCTGGTCCATGCATTGCACGGCCGCTGCATCATTGCTGAGCAGTGACGCAGACTTCTCGTATTTGAGGAATGATCGTGGATGGGACCAGGATTTGAATGATTCGTCTGGGTTCCGCCATGGCATGTACAGAGCAGCTTCAGTGAAGGCAGAGACGTCCGCGGTCCGACAGTCTATTCCGCGAAGTACGAGCAGGTTAGCAGGATCGGTTAACATCAGTGGAACCCGGTTTCATCTGCCAATTGATGCCTGAACAAGAGAGGCAAAACGTCTATAAACATATTGTATGATAACATTTTACATTAATACTGGCAGAATACTCCAGATTAATTCTGATAAAAGTGGGCTAATATATTTTCAGAATAAAAATACTTGCAGAATATGTGAAGAGACTTAAGAAAACAACACTGAAGCCGCTGTAAGATTTTCTGAGCTTATTTAGTACAACATTTCGCATCCAAACCGGACAAATACTCAGGACTATTTCTGCTTAAAGGGGACCAAATATATTTGCAGAATATGTGAAAAGACCTGCTCGGAAAGCTTCACTAAGCCACTATACAATTATCTGAGTTATTGGGGCCAACAGGCTAGAAAATAAATTTTATTTCAGTGGGTGTTACCAATCACGCTATGCTACGCCACAATTTTTGTTTTTCATTTCCATTATATCAAGTAGATCAACAAATTTTTCACTATTTGTTTGTAGGTCTAAGAAATTCAATATGATCAGTCATAAATGTTAGTCCTGCAAGCTTAAAACTTGACAGTATCAGCAATAATCCAAGGGATTTCAGTGCTTTTTGTTCTTTAAGCCAAGGACCTTCATTGTCTGGATCATATTTTGGTAAGTACAATGGCATAACTACATTTATGCCAAATACGCCAGTTTTTATTTGAGATCTCTGGTAAAAATGTGTTTTTAATGTAAAAGTCAGAACGAGAAAGTTGAAAGTATGTACAGTTTTTGAAACATTTTGAACTTGAGCGTACTGAATTTTCGAGGCTGGTTACACCACTGGGTACAAGTGGGTAAGCATAAAACTACAATGAAAATGTAAAACATGAGGGAATTAGGTTAACATCAACACCATTGACAGTAAAGCTAAAATTGAGTCGTGATCGAAAAAGATTTTGACATTACCCTCCTCCATGTTGGCATTAGCAATGAGCATCTGGCGCAGATGTTTGAGCAAGCCGGGCCATTGGTACGTGGTGAATTTGACGGAGCGCTCAGAAATCAGAGGAATGTTGCGCAGCGATAACATCTTGTACTCTGGGTGCAGCACCAGCTGCTCCAGCAAGTCACCTACATCGCAATTAATAAAAAAAAACAGTCTAATGTAGTTGTAGGATGCTAATGTTGATTAACATGTCAACATTAACATCCAATGTTGATTAACAATGACATGCATGTTAATCAACAATAACGTCCTACAAATGTTAATGCTCAGTAGGAACATTAACATTGACTACGCTTTCAGTAGCTTTTAGAGGATCCCTAGCGCGCTAGGGAATGGAATTTGACTTTACTTTATTTGTACTTTTTATACCAATTTAAATATGAAATTATGCATACTATATTTTTTTATAAATTCTCTTAGCTTTTTTCTTATTCTCCATAATTTTTTCCAAATAAGGCTGCATATACGGAATAAAGAGTTAGATTGCGTGAAAAAACTAATAATTTTTTATCCATTTAATTAGTTGAACTGATTGATTAATTCCATTGAAAAACATAATTTATAAAGTGCTGATCTCATGCATTAAGTAATCTCTACACCCCTAGCATATATCAGCTTCATCATCATTAGTGCTCTGCCCGAAGGCAGGTCCATGGCAACCAACACCTCCAACTCTCCTGATCTTGTGCCTTTCTCTTCATACCTCCATACGTTTCTTTCTTGTTCACATATAGTGCGTCTAGCATTCCGTAACGTGGTGCGCATACTGTTCGGCTCTTTTTCATTCTTCCCTCAATGACCTCCCTCATCAATCCTTCCCCCCTCAATATGTGACCAAATCAATATGTGAATACAAACTTACATTGAAGTAAGCGTACTATCTGATTATTTGATCATATGAAAAGACATTTACATTTGGTACATTGAATTCTCACCAACCACCTGCTCAAAACTTGTAGACTTTCTGTTATTGGGCTGCACTAATTTTACACAGCATAGTATTTATCAAATTTCAATTTTTTGTACCCGAATATAAACTTACATTGAAATAAGTGTACTATCTGATTATTTGATCTTTTGAAAAGACATTTACATTTGGTTGCTTTGAATTTCACCAACAACTTGCAAAAAACTTAGAGAAAAACTTATCATATATTGCAATTAATTAACGTATTAATACAACATTTACAACACAAACAAAACAAAAAAACTTGACTAGCTTAAATTTATACTATATATATAGATATATATATCCCAACCGATCCCATCGATGGTGTATATACGCACGCGTGCAACGTATATATGCATGCATGCATATGTTTGTATACATATATACGTATAAAACCTTAAACTGATCGCTTAATAATAACGTATATACTTTAATCAAAATTAATATTTGATACGCGAACTGGGGAGGAGGGTAGCTGCGGTCAGGAATGACCCATGGTTAACATCGTTCTTGATGCAGCGCATCTCGGTCGCCATTCAGCGCGGGAACGCTATTAGCGTTTTAGCTACCCTCCCTCCCACTCCAGTGCACACTTTAATTTAGGGACTTTCATTAATATATATACTTAGTATAAATAATAATACTTTTTATAATAAAAAAATATTGGGATTATCGCAGAAAATTTTTTTTAATCAATAGCTCGCGTTGGTAGAAGCTTGTAAAAACTTGTTCTTGTTCTTTGAAGCCATCTTTTAAACTTTTCATGGAAATAACAGGGAAATTAATTGTTCATGTTAATCTTGCTAATCTGCAGCGTGCATGGTAATATAGCTTTATATGTTTTCATGCAATATTAATAGTTGCAAGTAGTGTACGTTATAAGTGTGTTTATTATCGCAAGGTGTAAATTATCGCCATCGAGCATTCAACTACAATATTAAACAGCGTAACTGTGAAGAAGATGTTCGTGAGTTTCCGCCAGTTTTCGCTTGTTATCGCCTTTAAACATGCCGGTTTTTTTGGCTACATTTAGATCAACATTTAATAAAAATATCTCAAAAATACCAGAGGTTGGATAAAAATAGTAAAACTGTTTGTGAAAAACAGGTAAGAAAATAATGCTGATCTATTTTTTGGACCGGTCGTGCCTTTCTTTGCATTTTGTCAGATTAAAATTTGTCATGCAATAGTTGGATCACAGCATGCACTGGCATTTTAATGTTGATGTTTAATAATATTATGATATAATAGAAAAAAATTGTATAAAATCGGTGTCTCGAGTTGTCAAATTTGTTTTGGGTTCTCAGGTTTGTAGTGGGGGGGGGGGGGGGGTTGAGATTTTTGTGTCGATGTGGGGGGGAGGTTATCGAAAAAAGTTCTCAAATTCGTTTTCTTCAGTAGTAATCAAGTAAAATGAAGTAGAAACATGCACCCCCCCTTTCGCTGTTCAAGCCAAATTTTGAGAATTAAGTTTAATTCAAAACTTTACAAAACATTTCTCTATTTTAATTTGTTAATTGTGTTTCGTTCATTCGAAAGGAACAATATTCTGTGTACTGTGTCCATATCCGAAAGTGCCTTCAGAATTTTATGATATAAGAGTATCTTATATCACTATATTGGTTGAAAAATGTTTGGGCTGTATTTAAGGTAATCATCATGATCATCATCCTCGTTTTACGTCCATTTTTCCGTGCACGCACGGGTTGGATGGGTGCCACCAAACTTCCACTCTTTGTATGAATAGAACTAAGTGAGCTTTCATATGGGGTGTTGAAGCAAATTTTTACAGACTGGATGCCCTTAATTACTGTCGCCAACCCATGTAAAAGATCTGATAGTAGATAAGACATATATCAGTGTTTTTCACGTGATACCATCACGGAGCGCAGATTAACGTCATTCTCGGGACAAATAATATAATGCATTACATAGGTACTGATCGCTCCTATCGACGACAATTTCTTTGTATGTTATGTAAGATTTATGAAAATCATGAATTCATTATCGTTGTAGGCATTTTTCAGTCATCACCTGTTTTCGGATTTGGATTATTGACCTACTGCAAGACAATGTGTAGTATTCCTTAGGTATTTTTTATTTCAGAACATTGTACAGGTATCTGTAATGGCTGAAGGGGCTGGACGTATTTGGAGTTCATATACGACTACGAGGCGGGACATTAAAAAACGTGTGAATGCCCATATGTCGGAAATGTGTCGTGCAAATGCATTATCAATTTCTGCGACCCCTGCTCATATTATACCGGTACAATATGACATTAACACAGGCTCACAGAATCCTACTGAAACTCAACTAGATTCCACAGATGCCTGTGACGCAGGTGACTCTAATGGTGCCATTGCAGAGGACCCTGTGGGTGATGATGCGGATAGATTTGACATATCAGATGACCACGATTCAGTGAGAGAGAGCATAGATGACAACATTTTCGACTACAGATACTCTGACTGTTCTTCCAGTGATGACTCTACCATTGATTTTGATGAAATGGAGGACAGTTTGGGACCTGCTCTGGCTGATTGGGCCTTACAATATAGCGTAAACCTTGATGCTGTTAGTGGTTTGCTTGGTATTTTGAAGCCACTACACCCTTCGTTGCCAAAAACTGCACGCAAATTGCTCAATACCCCACGAGAAGTTACTGTTAAGAAATTATCAGATGATGGGAGTTATTACCACTTTGGACTTGTCAATGCCATTATGGAACATGCAGAGCAAAATAACTTGGACATGAGTGGCGAAGTTATTTCTGTCCAGATCAACATCGATGGGGTGCCCCTGTTTAAGTGCAACAACTCTGCATTTTGGCCGATTCTAGGCATTATTCAAGAATCACTTGACAAAGAACCGTTTGTTATTGGCATTTATGCCGGTTGTCATAAACCATCAAATTTGGAGGAGTACCTTGAAGATTTCGTTTCTGAAATGCTTTTGTTGGAACACGATGGAATTGATCTTGGTGGTAGGAACTGTTCCGTGCAGATTCACAGTTTTGTTTGTGATGCTCCGGCTCGATCGTTTCTAAAAGCTGTTAAGTCGTACTCGGGGTATTTTGGATGTGATAGGTGTTGTCAAGAAGGTGAATGGGAGGGAAAAATGATTTTTCCCGACACAGCTGCACCGTTACGCACTGATGTACAGTTTAACGAAATGACTCAGGAAGAGCACCATCATGGTGTTTCCCCCCTGGCGAGGCTTTCCGTTGGATTAGTGTCACAGTTTGTAATAGACTCCATGCATCTAGTTTTTTTGGGTGCGACTCGCCGTCTCCTCCTTACATGGATAGAAGGAAATTTAGTTAATCGGCTGCCGTCCACATCAGTTAAACTAATATCAGAACGGTTGACGAATCTGCGCAAATACATTCCATGTGAGTTCGCACGCAAGTGTAGGCCGCTTTCAGAAATAAATCGATGGAAAGCCACTGAACTGAGACAATTCGCACTTTACACAGGGCCACTTGTGCTGAATGGCATTTTGGGTACAGAATTGTATCAGAACTTTCTACTCTTTTCTGTGGCAGTGTATTGTTTGAGCAGTCTCGAGCTACACAACAGTCATTGTGACTATGCGCAGGCCTTGCTGCTGCGTTTTGTCAATCATGCACGTGAGCTGTATGGGTCTGGATTCATGGTATACAATGTCCATGCTTTGATTCATTTAGCTGATGATGTACGTCACTTTGGACCATTAGATCGGATCAGTTCATTTCCATTTGAGAATTCCCTTCGAAAAATCAAGAGATATCTGAGAAAGGGGCAACTGCCTTTGCAGCAACTTGTGAAACGGATAAAAGAGAAACAGAATCAGTCCAGAAGAGCCCAAAGAGTCGGTCGACTTTCATCGTGTCGCAGGGCTCATACAAACGGTCCCGTTGTGAGCAAGTATGATACTGCATCACAATTCTCCATTTATGAAGCTGAATCATTTACATTAAAGTTATCACAGGCTGACAACTGCTTCATGAGTAAGAGCGGCGAAATTTGCATTGCGAAAAATGTCCTGAATTTTCATTCGGACATTCTGATTGTTTACAGCAAGTTCGGAACAATTCACAGCTATTACAGCTATCCGGTTACTTCAGTAGATATTGATGTGTTTTGGGTGTCGCAACTACAAGAGAGTCTTTCTGTCTGTCACAGCGACCAGATAAAGTGTAAATGTTCTTGCTTGCCCGATCATCGTGGAGGTAACTATCTTGTGCAACCCCTGTTGCATTCTTAGTAGAGGACAATGTGGTTATAATGATGACCTTGCTGTATATAGCCTACCGGTGTGTTGACTGATTCTGTTTTCTTGTACTCGCACAGAATTGATCTGTCATGTACGCCATCATTGCTTTCTCCGCTGACGGGAAAAATAAGGAAACTGTTGCCATCGTCGCTGTGCCGTGGATCGTTGGCAGCGACTGTACACAAGATCTGCTTAATAAGGAAGTGGAGTGCTTCTGGCCTCCACACAACACAGATGCTCTGATACAGAAAGCAATTCGCAGCATAGAGAAAGTTGGCGACGATTGGACACGTTATTCGGGAACCGTTAAATTCATCAATGGTATGTCATTCACACCACTAATTTCCACAATCCGTAGTTCTCGCTACATCTAAGAAGAACTTTTTAAAGTTTTAATATGTTACAAACTGAATTGCTGTTCTGTTTGACTCTGTTTAGATTTCAGCAGGGCCCGTGCTAATTAGCTACATTTCTTGTAATTTAATGTAAAAGTCATTTTCGGTTGTACTTTTGGTATCATGATTACAACTTTTTGTTTCTGCTTGTTATTACTCGTGACTCAGGCTTTTATGGTCTCTGTGTTTTCTTGCTTATCTTATACTGTTATATTGTAATTCAAAATTATTTATCCATGCTCTTTGACTTATTCGTTTATTATATTAATAATTTTGTGCTCTGCTCTTGGTAATTTTGAATCGTTGTTTTTATAACGCGTTTTTATAACGATTATTTATTAAGTGTTTTTAATACAGCGTGAAACAAAGAGCTTCCGGGCCATCGTGCTCTGGATTTAAGAGTATTGGGAAAACAGACAAACACGTGTGCGCGCGTACACTTGCCATGATAGACGATAAACGATGATGATGTGAAACAACAGGACAAAGGATTGCATCTATCTAAGCCTTTCCATAACACTGAATAATGTCCTACAATGTTTTAGCATGTGTTTTGTCTAGGGTTATAAGTTAATAACCGATTCAATTAGGCGGTACGTACCGGTATCGTACCTACGACTTCGAACCCTAGTTTTGTCAGTTTTAACACTGTGTTATCATATATACAGAGTCGTATGAGGTGACGAGGAAGAAATTACCAGAGGCGGAAATTCATTCTAATCTGGAGTCAGATGGACCCGATGCAAAGGCGATATCTAGAGAGAAGAGGTACTGTCTCTGTAGAATAGGCCTACACATAGAAAATAGCTGCAAAGACTGCAAAATTTGCCGTATGCATTACAATATTTTACATTTATGCTCTTTACCTAATTATGTATCTATGTATCTATTTACGTTTAAGGTCCAGTTCGCTCCTAAACAGGAGACTTCGGGGACCCTGGGGAATTAGGCTTCAATCGTGTTAAGCCGAGACTTAAATCTGTGCTCTCTAACACTGCATTTGTTGGACTTCTTTCTGTTTCCCAGGAGTCTCCATTATCAGTGCTGCTAAGTTGTTAGCATACCGTAGGTAAATTATTGGCACTGGTTAAACAACACTGTAGTTCATTATTGCCGCGCAATGTACTAGATTGGTTTCATCAGATTTTCAATGGGTTTCACATTTCATGATAACCAGGGACATTACAAATATTCGATCAAAATATTCGATCGCGTAATTATGTGATTAATCGTGTAATTTCCGTTTTTGAAGTTAACATTTCCTTCGTTTTAGCGAAATGCAGAAATCATTGTTGTTAATTGAAATTTTTGTTAAAATCCTGCATTAGCCACTAATGTGTCTTCTGTTTTTGTGTGTAAATTAGGAAGAAACATGTCTCGGACCAAGACGCAACTGAGCCGCATATCGGGACTGCTAAAAAAAAGTCAAAGCCAACAGCACCATCCGTGCCACAGGCACCACTTCGCCAGTTATGTACTGCAAGTATTGGAATGGTATGTTCGTCATGTTTGTGAAAATTGGCGTACTCAGAATGTTTGTAAATATTATGTCCAATACTTTCAATTAGGGTTATGGATGTGACGATTTCGTTCTTGTTTGTTCTACTTGATTTCAGATTTTTGAGCCTGACATTGTCCTACAACTGCCATTAAATTTATGAACTTAAAAATGTAAAATTAATCAATCAAATTAAAATTTTAAACATGGAAAAAAATCTAGAACTTTTTATGGAGTGCTTATAATAGTCATCGTTTTCGTTGGTAGTGTCACATTGTTGGAAACACAATATCGTTGTCATTGTATCAATAATACCTCAATACTTCGCCTCCCCGCCGCAGCCAACGTGGGAGCTGCGAAAGTGCTAGGAATTAGCACTGTTCGGTGACAACAATGTTCACTCTACAAGATGGTTTTTATACTGCTGGCTGTGATTGTGTTTTTGTGTGTGGGTGCACGATTGTGTATGATATTCAACAGAATTGTAATTGGCTTCAGGACAATAGTGCAGCGCAATCCACTGTTGTGGCTTCGATGGGTGGCACACCACGGTCCACGGGCAGTGTGGGTGCTCCGACGGGCGGCTGGGGAGCTTCGATGGGTGGCACACCACGGTCCACGGGCAGTGTGGGAGCTCCGACGGGCGGCGGGGGAGCTTCGATGGGTGGCACACCACGGTCCACAGGTAGCGCGGTTGCCTCGATGGGTGAAACCATGCGGCTCACACCTGGTGGAGGAGCTCCGTTGGTTAGCGCACTGAGACAAACAGTTGGTGGAACAGTTTCAATGGGAAATGACATTGGCGAGCGAGGCCGGCACAGAGCGAGTCAAGGATTTAATGCAGGAGGTAAAAAAAAATTCTGGAGCTGAGCCTTGAATTTCAGGACAACACTAGATATATTTATTGTTTGTGTAAGTTGTGTTCTTTTTAGGAAATACAAAAACTATTTGTAATTGCAAAATAACGTTGTATAATGTAATGCTATTAATAACGTAAAATAATAAGTGCAACAAAGCGAAAAATGATTTCTATTACCTGTTATTGAATTAATGATCTCGAAGGTCTGCTGTTTTAGTTTAGTTACAGTTTTAGTGTAGAATGTAGAAACATTTATACAGGTTTTAAATAAGTGGATTAATTATATTGTCAATAATCTGTCAGATAAAAGATAATGATTTATTGAAAATGTCAACTTTGATATTCATGATGATAATTTATCATGGTGACACTTGATGCCCTTCACTATTGACACTTGGTGACACTTGATGCCCTTCACTATTGACACTTGGTGACACTTGATGCCCATCACTATTGTATTACTACGACGTTTAGCACCCTTAGTTGCATATTGTACATTCTTTGTACATGTAGCCACAGAAATGCGCATTCTCACAACTTTGCTGGAAGAGATAAAAGCGCAAAACCAGACAACAATTCTTCTCGTTCAACAGCTCGTAGCCCGCTCCCTCGCTGGTACAGAGCTGGATATGGGGCCTCTTCCGGAGGGTCTGGTGTTGCCTGTAGACACAACTGAAGAAATCGACCACCTTGACGTCTTGGTTCACGATGTCGATGTCAAAGGAAAAGTTGTAAGTACCTTTTATCAATGCTTTGCTTTCAGAAAGAACACTTTCCCTAACAAATTCATGTCATAAATGTCATAATTATATGTCATAAATGTCATGGTTTTAATCTATATATGACACCAAGAATGTTTTTCTTACGTTTCTGTTTTCTGTTAAGCGAAGTAAATTGATAGCCTAGTTCTAGTTATTCCTAATGCTGCAGTTAGGTGGTCTGCATAAACAATTTAAATAATAATACGATTTGAAAAATACTGTATTTAGTCCTTTTCTGATCAATAACCTATCTTAGTTGGTTGGCTTTCCTCTTTGTTTACGCTGAGTACTGTCACTTAAATGGTCAATCACAATATCGTTTCTATAATCTGTGTAAAAACGAGAGTCGAAATAGCGTAATATTGTGGATGCTATATACGCTTAATTTATTTTGTCTGTAATCGATGGCAAGCCTATACTTGTAGTACCGTACGTGTTAGTGGAGTACGACACAGTGAAGCGGTCGCTAGTCGTTTAGTTGTTGTCAAATAGTCAGATATATAATATATATGATATATATATTATACATATATTATATAGGGTATATGATATTTACATCCATTATAATCATGTCGTACCGTTTGAAAATATGTGGCCTGTAGGTGCGTCTACTCTCACAAGTTGGGGGAAATGATGCAGCTGACACTGCTCGTCGCGTCATGAAGAAGCTTATGACGACACGGCTCGCAGTACTGTTCAATTGGAAAGGCACTCGAGGCGTAAAGCGACCTTTTTCAAGGATGAATCTGTATGCTGTAGTCTGTGGTTAGTTCCGTCGCAATATATATTTACAAAATTGTATTTCGGTCTATTGTAACTGCTATTTTAAGTTAACTTGATTATATTCATGCACGATGTGATTGTTTAGGCTTTTATACTTACTGATGCAGATGCAGCACCTTCAACGTTCGAACGCCTCTCGAAACAAAAACAAATTTGACTAAGTAAATCAATTAAAATCTAATTAAATGAATAATTTTGAAGGACTGCAGCCTGAGTAATCCGCGTTCGAAAGTGCTCTGTGTAAAGGGCTCCGGCGAGCGCTGCCGGGGAAAGAATTTGTGTTGTGATGCAATCCGTGTGTGCTATATTATGTTGTGTTTCAAAATACAAATGAGCTTATGACGCTGATTATCAGAGTGAATAGGATTCAGTTTGGTACAACATTTGTAGTGCTTTTTGCAAATCACGATTCTTTGATTCCATCGGAATCTGTTCGCATAATTGCGCTATAAATTATTTTCCTCTTTTTTGTAACTTGTTACAGAGGCTGTTCGGCGCAATCCGTTAACCTGCCGGGCTACTGACGCGGTCATTCAAAAGGCCGTCATCAAATGGCTGCAGTTCGCTTGCGATCGCGACGGAGGTCGCCATCGCCGAGGCCAGGCATCTACACGACCAGCTGAGAACACTAGGCCGCCTGGTGCTACGCGACAGCCTGCGAGACCTGTGTCACATCATGGGAGCGGATCGCATCACACGAGTCCTGTATCACGTCGTCAAAGCGGCTCGCGTCGCGTGTCACGTCAGCACAGCGGCTCGCATCACTCGAGTCCCGTGTCGCGTCAACACAGCGGCTCTCATCACGTGAGTCCCGAGTCGCGTTGGCACAGCGGCTCGCATCCCGTGTCACGTCAGCACAGCAGCTCACATCACGCGAGTCCCGAGTCGCGTTGGCACAGCGGCTCCCGTCCCGTGTCACATCAGCACAGCGGCTCGCATCAGGCGAGTCGCGAGTCACGTCGGCACAGCGGCTCACGCTACGCGAGTTCAGCTGCGCCTCGCAGTAGTGATTCGTGTGCTAATCGAGTGGGCAACTCGAGCCCTAGTCCAGTATCGTCACATCACAGCAACGGTCATTCACCATTAGGTTCTTCATCTCCATCTCCTTCACCTCATTCTTCCCTTCATTCGCCGCGTATTTTTGACAATGATTAAACGATGACATTAAACGATGATTTGGCGATGGCCAAGAGACTATAAATGCGGATTCTACCAGCGTCTCGAATACAATCTTTTAGTAATGTTTAGCCTTTTCTGGCCTAGCGTACGTGGGCCACTAAATGCTAAACATTAGTAAAGATTGTATTTAGATATTGGTCCGATTTTTGTATCAAGATTTTGTGGTATGTAGAAAGTAATTATTATTTTGGTAGTCATTCTGGTTGGTTGGTAGTCAGACTATTAATTGTTTCTAATAAGCTACCTGCAACGTCCCTAACATGGCAAGGCTATTATTTGACAAAAATTGCCATTAAAATAGAGTTTTAAATGCAAGAAACAATTGTTATTGTGCTTCTGTGTGTGTAAGCCTGATAAATTTATAATAATAATTGCCGGCGTTTAATTATAATGATTGAGTGTGTGCATGGTGACAAAATCGCGAACTGTCTTCTTCATGAATCAGATAGCCGACGATCAGTCTGTGTTAGTCTATATTCTCTATAACAATGTCTTGTAGCGTATGTCATGAGCAAGCCACCCAACTTTATCATGCGCGCACGAGTTTTCCCTGGTCAAATTGAGTTTAAACAGATTCTCATAGACCAAAGAATTATCTGCTCTAAAAACTAATGGTGGAAATGGACAATCATGCATGAGTTACGCAATCAGTGCAACGTATCGCGCGTTGCTGTCGGTGAGCGATCCAGATTATGAGGCATCGAGTATCATAATTATGCCAGATCTCATCGAGTATCGGACCAAAATTATTTATTATTAATATCACAGACCTGGTGTAGGTTACATATGATCCAACATGTGCACCTTCACAAATCCATTGGCAAATGGTTGACCCAATGCTCCTTGACATTGGTTGGCAAATGGTTGGCCCAATGCTCCTTGACATTGGTTGGCAAATGATTGGCCTAATGCTCCTTGACATTGGTTGGCAAATGGTTGACCCAATGCTCCTTGAGATTGGTTGGCAAATGGTTGGCCCAATGCTTCTTGACATTGGTTGGCAAATGGTTGGCCCAATTGCCAAATTTGATAGGTTGGCCCAGATTTGGGCCAATAACCAAAAAGTGGTTTGCCCAACCTCTTTTTTCGCTATTGGCACAACCAAATTGCATTGGTTGGGCCAACCATGGTCCATTGGTTGGCCCAATGCTCCTTGACATTGGTTGGCAAATGGTTGGCCCAATGCTCCTTGACATTGGTTGGCAAATGGTT
>JAQGBK010000015.1:0-14715 GCA_034698505.1 Stercutus niveus
TTTTTTCAGGTCTATTTGATGGGTTGGCATATGCCGAGGGTGAGCCAGGCATACATAAGGCCGTTCTCTGCCTTGACTCCCTTAAACCTAATCCATAACCCTAAAACCAATACTCCATTGCAAATAATCCAACCATAATCCTAGACAAGTCATAATACTAGAATAATACCGATAAAGAATGCTTTGAGCGAAATGGGAATAGGCGAAACTGAAGGTTAACAATATTAGGCGAAAATAAGCCCTTATTGGTACACACATTATGTTAAAAAATCGTCTTTGAATAATAAATGTTTATTCACTTACATTTTGTCAAGTTCCTGTAGTACATCATGAGCGGTCCGAAACTTCGGCATGTCTATTTATCCTTTGCTGCGTCTGCGTCTTCCTCTGCTGCGTCTAGACGGTTAATGAATGTGTTCTGCCTGTGTGAAACTGATAAAGAATGCTTTCTGCCTGTGTGAAACTGATAAAGAATGCTTTCTGCCCGTGTGTCACGTGATGTAATTGGCAAATTTCCATGGTTCAATTTCCTTCCAATTTCCTCGATCGTCACTAATGCATTCTTCCTGTGTACTAATTGCAAAGAATGCCTTCTGCCCGTGTGTCACGTGATAGAAACAAGCAATAAACTGACGATGCATTCTTCCTGTGCATGTTGTGAAATTGCATTGATCAAAATGCGTTTTTCCACTTTTTATCTCGCCAACCAATGCTGATCAATGTACGAGCTTAACATATTATGTACAGGTCAACGTATAGATAACGACAGTATCATTAGTTTGAAAATGAATTTTTTTGCACCTAATGCGTTCTGCCTGTACCCAGCTGCTGGGTACACAAAAGAAGGAGTGAAGAATCGATGCTTTAGCGGCGCATGCAATTTGTAGCACAGAGAAGACATTGGACTATCTTATTAGACTTAGTAATAATAACAATTCTTTTCATTTTCCAACACTGACAAATGCAAGATTGTAGGCTATGATAATATGTGTAAATACGCAAACAAGCGTTTTACACAATGACCGTTTTAACGAACTTAATTGTACACTTAGACGGTGTGATGCAGCCAGATCACACCGCCAGGGTTAGGAAGTGGTTATGTTTAGTAAAGTAAAATTAATGAGCATTCATGAGCACGCATGTGAAGTAAATTCTTGGCGGGAATCCCGTGCCAAGTGGCAACGTGTCACAGAAATTATATCGTGAAATAAAATCTGAAACAACTGTAAGTAAAAAAGTAAAAGTCCATTTGCAAGCGCGCTCGAGATTGTAGCGCTGCTGAAAAGCATAGTCAATGTTTGTGTCCTTACTTCATGAACAAAAGCTTGCATGAAAAAAATGTCTTTAGGTTTGTGAAATTGTTTTTGGATTGAGACAAAACACATCTTCTAAATTTCGTCGAAGTAGGGCAGCGTGACATTTGTGAGGATACAAACAGTGCATGCCTGGGAAAATATTTCAGAGCGCCTAAGTGTAGGAATCTAAACAAAATTTGATTTCCCTCTTTAAAAACTGTAAACATATTTTCTAGCGCTACATTTGTAGGTGCCGAATCACATACAATGGCAAATATACACCCTGTCGCAGTGAAAGTGGCCCCCATTTTATTTTTGCAATAACTTATGCAAACATTAAAATAATTACACAAATTTTGGTGGACATCAACTATAGCCAATTTTTACTATTTTCGGAAATTTTCATGTAAATCGCTTATAAGACGTGGAAAATATTTTCATTTTACAAAACGTGGTACGCATTCAAAGTCGCCAGTATGGAGTAATAGGAGGGACGTTTGATAAGTAAGCTACAAAGCAGCGCCGTTCGACAATTTTGCAAGTATTTAAAATCCGAAATGAACGTTTGGTAGGTAATTCAATTTTCAACATCCTTGGTTAATTTTATAACAATTACTTCACTATAGTGACGTCAATAATTTTTTGAACACAACACGGTAGTGAAAAATGGGCCCTATTGCGAGGTCGTGTGATAAATGTTTTTTTTTAGTTTTCAAAATATCAAAATTCCAAGATATAAGTTTTGAAGAAAATTCAATTCTAAACATCTTTGGTTAATTTCATAACGATCATGTCATTAGCGGGACGTCAGTATTTTTTTAAATTCGAATAACACGCATGCTATTTCTTGTGCGCAGGACGCGATTTACAACACCCTGGCAATGTTTATTGCATACCGGATATGAAGCTAGTGACGTCATCGTTATGAAATTAACCAGTGATGTTTAGAATTGAATTACATACAAAAATTGCATTTGGGATTTTAAATATTGATAAAATTGGCGAAATGGCGCTGCTTTGTAGCTTACTTTTCGAACTCCCCGCCTATTACTCCATACTGACGACTTTGAATGCGTATCACGATTTGTAAAATGACAATATTTTCGACATCTTATAAGCGATTTACATGCAACTTTTCCGAATTAGTGGAACTTGGCTGTAGTTCATGCCCACCAAAATTCATGTAATTATTTTAATGTTTGCATAAGCTATTGCAAAAATTAATTGGGGCCACTTTCACTGAGACACTGTGTACATCGTGATAAGAGCATCGATTCAATAATTTGAGCAGCGACAAACTGGCAAATCAAATATTTTAAAGAATTTTAAAAATTCTTTCAAATTCGCTGGACTGTTTTTTTTACATTTAAGCAAAAAACAGTTCCAGGGTAGCACAGCTACCATTAGGGCTGCCGTCGTCCGGAATTGGTGTGTTGCGATTTCGTTGCGATTTCTACGATGATATCACAATATATCGCGACACCCCCAAGCCCTCCCGCACAACTTTTTTGTCAACATTTTTTTCACTTTGTTTTAATGACCAAGTTAAATAATCATGACCAAGTTAAATAATCTCATGGCAAAGTTAAATAATTTTTGCATTTATATAGGCATATATAAAAACATTATCATACAAAACTAAAACTAATTTTTTTAGATGATATATCGTTTGCTCTCGCTCTGGACGATATATCGTTCATTTTTTCCGAGAGACGATACATCGATATACCTGCATCGAGGGCAGCCCTAGCTACCATTCATAATTGTCCACATCCATAACCAATGAAGAACCGTGCAACTTCTGTTGCCAGGTGGCGCTTATTTAACGAATGGGTCCTTCTTTATACTGGAGGTGGCTTGTTTATCATAGGAAACCTCGATATTGTCATTATTTTCTTTGCCAATTTCGCACAAATTCTTCCATAAAAAAATTGTATTCGAGAAATTGCATACAACAAATATGAATTTGAAAAATTCGGGTATAAACTTACCAATTTTAAATCATACAGTAACTTAAAATAAAATTAAAACACACGAATATGCTGAAAATCAATACAAAACAAAAAGATTAGCAAGGATGCATGATTTTTGCATTATCAATCTAAGTTAGCCTATATGTCGGGACTCAGTAGCATCAGTCCTGCCCCATAACAGTGCAAAGCTATACAATAATTCATTGGCGCTTTTTACAGGTGCCATTGGAAGACAAAACAAACGTAAAATACTTTTTTTTCTGCAGAGCGTCATCGGCGGACAAAAACGAGCGTGAAATTAATTATAACTTTCTGCAGTGCGCAATTGGAAGACAAAAGGGACGGTAAATCAATTAATATTTTATGCAGGGCGGCATCGAAAGACAAAACAGGCGCCAAGTCAATTATTGTTTAATGCAGGGCGGCATCAGAAGACAAAACGGGTGTGAAATAAAATTTTGTTTTATGCAAGGCGGCAAAAGCTTTAGGCCTACATTTAGCTAAATGTAAAGCTATTGATCTTGTGACCTCGCCCATAGAAGCTTCACATTTAGCTGCGACTTGCGTTTCTGCCAGAAATCTTTGCATTTCGCTGTCGCAGGAGCCCCGAAGGTCTTCGATTGACAAATGACCGTAGCGATCTTCCATTTTTGAAATTTTGAAGGAGGAATGTGTGCAAAATTTGTAAAGATTAATGATAATATCGAGGTTTCCTATTATCAATAAGCCACTTCCAGCATTAAGAAGGACCCATTCACTAAATTAGCGCCACCTGGCAACAGAAGTTGCATGGTTCCTCAGTGTCCACTTCCATGCCCAATTGTTCACGTTTTGAAATATATGTTAAATATTGTTAAGGAGGTCAGAAAAATGCGGCAGAAATTACGAAATTCTGCGAAAAGAAATTGAAATTCTGTTAATTTATTCACGCGCGGATTCTGCGGTAAAAATCTACAGTGCGATTTACGTGAGTATTTTGCGTAAAAATTTACAAAAAAATTGGAAATAACAACATAATAGTAAAAGGACTATGGTAGTTGTATTCCAAAAATGTAGGGTACCAATGTGTTATCAACTTATGGACGAAATTTCTCCGATGATGACATAGCTACCAGATCGAATGGAGAAATTTAAACAAAAAAATTAAAAATTAAATTTAAAAATATTTATTCCATTTTCGATAAATGCTAATTTCCCGCTAAATCTGAAATTCTGAGCTGAACATGAAATCCCGGCACATCACGTCTTAAAGACTCTTCTAGTTATTGTACAAGTTGATCAACGAGTTCGTATGCAATGCCAGTACACTGTAGAACAATGCTATCGTTTCCATTATTGCTTTAGAAAAATAGGGGATCTACCAGGCCTGTTTCATTGGCCTGTTTATCCGTGTGCGTGTGTGTGTGCTACCAGTTTGAAATAAAGGTGTTTACTGTTCTAAGAGTTTAGTTCATAAAATGTTGTTTTTATAAAGTATGAACTAGTTATGCATTTGACTAAATATACATAATTTAATAAAGCCTAATAGATTACCTGTATATTGTATAACAAACATTCGCTAGGTCTCAGCACTGAGTGGAAACAGCGCGTCTCTGATGGCCTTATAATAATATTGCACACAGCTAACCCGGTACCTGTCTGCAATCGAGCGCTGATCTACACGCACAGTGCGTATTTATTATACGTCTAAAGTGCGCTGCTGTGGCAAGCGAAATGGGCGATAAATAGTCTAAACTCAGAGACTCGGCTAGCGATGATCAGTGATAATGATTAATGAATCAATGATCGAAAATGTCGTTCAACCAGTTAAAAGTCAAGCAGGCCGCCACTGCAGCTAGACCACTACACCATGACACCACGTGGCGGTGAGTCGGTTTTTTACACCTCGATAAGCATCATCATTTGCACTACTCTCTGGCAGTCCCCCAGACTGCCAGAGAGTAGTGCAAATGATGACTGGTTGTCAGGGGAGAGAGGGGCAAGAGTAGCAGGTTTAGACACCAGTATATAGAAAAGTGTGATCTGTGAATTTCTTTCCATTTTTTAGAATAGCAGCATGATTGTATTGTTAACAAAATTAATTTTAACTTTTTCATTGGTAGGCCTACTGTCGTCAATATAACATTTAATTCAAAGTCGGGTGCAGCTAATAACCAAAAAGCGTTACAAAATTGCTTATGCAATATTCTTGGAAATTGACACTGTCGTAATTTAGATTGGGATGTTGCTCTCGCCCACCCTATCACTCTTGCCTCTCTTTCCACTACTGCTTGGGTTCTCGCAAAATTTCCAAGCAAATGCTGTGACCAAACGCTCTCGCTCGCTAAATATAGCCTGTGTCTGCTGTTTGCAATTTATTCAGCAATTATCTCTTCATCAGCAGCACTCTTGTATTGGTAAGCTGCTGTAGACTTGTCCAAAATAATGCCTCAGAATTTTGTTTGTTTTTGCTTTCTTCTAAACGATAACGTATGCTATTACACTCATCCTAAAGGCTAAACGCCGATGGGATCTGCAATTAGCCCTTAGATCTAAAATTAGGCCGATAGGATCTGCAATTAGACCTTAGTACATTTAATAGACCTGTTAAAATAGTCTTAGTGTACTGCGCTTGCATATTGCATGCTTGTGTTTAGCGAATAATATCATAAAACTGTGTGGTTTGTCAGAGTTGGGAAATAAAGAGGAATGTCGTTTCCACTAGCCTACAGCTTATAAGCTGTCTAGTGGATCTCAGAAGTCTTTATATATAGCGCATCTGTCTGTCTGTCTGTGTTTGTTTGTGTGTATGTCTGTCTGTCTGTATGTCTGTCTGTACGGTCATATTTAATTAATTTAAATTTTTTGTCTCTTTTTATTAATTTTTATTATTTTAAAATAGTTTTTTACTTTTTTTGCTTTTTTCAATATTTTTACAAACTTTTAAAAAATAATTTTTTTACTTTCTTTAAATTTGCTGAATAGTGGACCAACAATTTAGTGGAGTGCAAACCGCTCGTCTCTGACGGCCTTTTTACAAATGGTTGCAGGTGACGGATGCAAGAGCGATGATCCGTTTCCTGTTTGACGATGTGCCGTCAAGACCGGACACCGGTGTCGGTCACACGATGTTTCTTGGCACTACGCCAGAGTTGGAGATAGCGCTCTACACCTACCTCTGTTACGTCTGTGCGGAAGGATGGCATCAAGGGAAGCGAGAGATGATCTAAATCTGGGAGGTGAAGGTGTCAGTGTCGCTGTCGTGACAAAAGGCGATCAACTAATTACAGCATATCCGTGTTGTTCAACGACTAGCAATAGTAGCCTACAATTTAGAATGACTTTTCAAAATTGTATAACATGTCCCATGATGTGACACATAATATGCAATGTCATTTGGCATGTTAAAAACTTATTCTTCTTAGTTGAAACAATTTGAATAGTCTTTCTATGAGATGGTCTTTGGTCAATCTCATAACGCTTCGAAGAGCTTGTTCTGACATTAAGTACTGTTAAAGTGGACAATGTGGAATTCCCTACCGATGGGAATTCAAAACTCGATAAGTTTAAATTTACTTAAAAGTCAACTCACAAACTGCTTATTGTCTCACTACATAACAGAAATGTAATTTTGTAATAAATCCTTTGTAGTAATCCCTAATATTGTCCTTGTTTACATAACCGAACTGTGTTGTGTGTGCTTAGGCCTGTTATTGTAATTTGATAAATTAAGAGTTTAATCTATAATTTATAAATTTAGTTAGGTTGTTTAGTTAAGTTTATATACTGTTTTTTCTTGTGCTAGAAGTAAATTGGTTAGGCGTAGGCATAGGTTTTTGTTTATCCTATGCCTTTACAGGGAAGCCAGTTTTCTTTTTGTCTAACCATGTTTCTTAGCTATTTCGTACTTCTGTGATGTCAATATTATTGTGTCTTGAAGAAATAAATATGTTAAAAATAAATTTACAAAATGTCAAACTTGCCTATCAGTATACGCCAAAACTGCTCATTTTGAACTTTATCTTCGATAAACAATGACTCGGTGGTTTGATATTTTACTATAAATTGTATTTATTATTTATTATTAACTATAACTAATTTCTATGTGCAATAATAAAATAATTACATAAACAAAGTTTGTTACTTATGCCTATTTAGTTCAGAAATAATCGGCAAGTAGGCTATTGCTATGATTTACGATCATTTACTTTTTTCCTAGTTTTGTTTCTTAATTAATGTTGTTCTGATTAAAGTAGCTAAATATAATAAATATTGTTTAAATGTTGTCAATCATTTTCTATTAGGGCCTAATTATGGCATTTCAAACAAATGGAATACCTATAAACTCCGAAAAATAAACCCTTGAGGAAGGCAACGGGAAACCACCTCAAATATCTTCCCAAGAAGGCAGCTGCCAAATGTTAGTTGCTACGGACCTGTCTAACGGCAGACCAAGTCCAAAATATAGCATTTTTAAAGTTCCGTTTAGTTCACTATAACACTTTATATTTTTGTATTAACACAACGCTGATGTAATAAGAAGATAGAAGACAGTAGTGCGAAAAACGAAGCCAAAAGCCCATAAGGTGCTTTTAATTTGAAAGCGTAGCCTACAAAGGTTAGGGCAAGCAATTCAGTGAAAATGGTGACAAAACTTAGCTTATGCAAATTACTGTATTGGTTCATACAAGGCTACATTGTAGCAAATAAACTTTAAAAACCTAGATTGAACGAGAAAAAACAACAAATGTCTGGTATGAAATGCGGGAATTGAGATGGTAACGTCACCATTCTATAGTTTTTAAACAATCTTGCTACTTGTGGTAAAAGATTTTTAAAAAGAAGAACGTAAATTACAGACGCCACTATGCCAAACTCATTCATATCGTATTCTGTCAAACCTTTCTTCAAAAACTGGCAGTTGATGAACTCCACGAAGTCCCAAAGGCCGTCAAATAGAATGGCTTGCTGTGTTCTTGTTAGCCGCTGTATTGAAGGTTCTCGTCGCAACGCTAATTTCTTCTTAATCCGAGTTTGGCCGAGCTTGTGACGTTTTCGATGCACTTAAATCACGACCAACAGACTCAACACCAGCTTTCTGAATATTTTCCGAAGGAGTATCAAAGTTTGTCGTGAGATAGACCCCAAGCCCGGTGTCGAAACTACGCCTTCGCTGTGTCACCTCTTTATAGCCGGTGTCGACACCGGAAGTTGGGGTCTCGTAGAATGGAGGGGGTTGTGGAGAATTGGCTAACCCTGGGTAAGGGGCAGTATCGAGAAGAATGGTAAGATAGTCGTTGTTTGGCAGATCTATTTGCTCGTAGTGGGTAGTGAGGTCTGTGTATACGGAAGGGAACTGAGGAGAAGTGGCTAACACAGGGTTAGGAGCAGGGTGCGGAAGGAGTGTAAGATAACCGCTGCTTGGAGGATCCAATTCCTCGTAGTCGGGCGTCAGTGGAGCGTAGATCGGTGCTGGCTGTTGAACGGCGTCTACTCTGGTCACTTTCTGACATTTTTTGTTGGCTGTAATACGAACAAAGGGATTGCTTTGTTGGTTGTACGAACAAAGGGATTTCAGCATTATAACCTCATTGTTTTCGTATCTACATGTTCGGTGTGGGGAAACTGGTCAAATTTAGAAGTTCTGTCCCAACTGCCCACCCAAGAATACAAAATATTGGAAGCTAGGGTTGCGTCAAATTCAATCCTCTTGTTTATTTGACTTTGCAATACGTTTATATGCTGATCATAAGAGCTGAAGATCTGGTCTAACGTTATCAGAAGTTTTATTTACATAGGCTATCCATCCCGATTAGAGAAAGCTATTTGTTCACTATTGATATATAGCATGACTCCTTCTAAATTTATATCAATTAAAAATGTATGCAGTTTGGGGATTAATTTATAGCCTATAAATATAGAATAAGCTTAACAATTTTCAAAACAATACCGCAGTGGTTCTAATGAATCCCCCTCCCCTCCTCCTCCTTATATGCATAAGCAGGTCAAAGCAGCAATGGCTCGTACCTAACGCACCCCAACTGTTAGGTGGGCTGGTTGAGTGTGTTCTTCCCTGATTTACTCAGCCTTTATGGGACAGGGGAGACGTGAAAAACCCACCAGGGCCGTTGGCGCCGTCTTAAAGACGGACAGGTACAGTTTTGGTCTTGCGCCCCAGACCATTAGCCAGACCACTAGCGGCGTCGTAAAGCCGAATGGGTGCCTTTTATGGTCATGCCTCCGGACCATACAATAATTTATATGAATGCTGAATTATTTACAAATTCGATGGATATCGATGAAAGAAAAATGCAAGCGACAGAGACGAACCTGTTTCTTACAGTGGAGTATGGACTAAAACTCAGAAGTCTTTATAGCGCGTCTGTCTGTCGGTCTGTGTGTTTGTGTATCTGTCTGTGTGTACGGTCTATTTAAATAATTACTTTATTTTTATTTTTTACTGTTTAAAATTGTTTTAATTATAATTGTTTAAATTATTTGTTACTTTAAAAAAACTGTTTAAAATATTTTTGTTAACTTCCTTTAAATTTGCTGAATAGTGTATCTTCAATTTAGTGAAGTGGACACCACTCGTCTCTGACGGCCTTGTATGATACCAGATACCGTTTAGAGCAGGAAATATCCCAGAACACAAGCAATGTGAATGACGGGCCTGGGAAGTGCGTCTAATGTACATTTACCTCAATAAACTCTTATTAATCATAGCCACAAAAATACCAAAAATTATAGACCTCTAACGTATGCTATTAATAGAAAAATGTGAACTTTTCGAACATATAATGATGCATTGGACATCGGTCGTGTCGTGAAATTTCAAATCTCCATATGACATCTTGTCAACTCGGCAAAATTGATAAATATTCCTGTACTTCTCGATATTCTGCAACTAAAATACTAATTAACAGTGCTGAATTAATTGACAAATTAAAGTGTATAAGAGTATGCTAGTGATGTTTGCCAACAAACACAATTCTTAAGGGGCCTAATAAAAACGTTAACAATCGGCATTTTTCAGTATGACAGTATACAACAAATATAACAAATGGGTGGGACCAAAATGATAAAGAATATTCCGAAGCCTTATGTAAACAAATTGCATCAAATATGTAAGCTGTAAAGAATGCACTGTAGGTATGTAAGTGCATTGCTACAGTGACTGATTACTGCTATCTTACCGTTTCGTCTGTATAGCAACACAATGGCAGTCGTTACAATAGTAGCCAGCGACACGATCACGAGGCCTACTCCAGTATACAGATAGATGATGCTATTAGGTTGATCTCTATCAACGGCACGTTCTGTATCATCTGTGAAACACAATTAATTGTCAAACACAATTGCATCATTGATGCAACTTTAAAATAATCCAAGGCAAGGCAGGAAATGACCAAGGCCATCCTGAAACAGATTATCATGGAAGTATTTGTTATCCTTACCACTGTGTATTTTTACCCCTAAAAACATCTGAAACTACACACTGGATCGCCATCACGAATTTTCCCTAAACATTTCCAATAATTGGTCTTATTTTTAGCCTCCATCTTGGATCTTTGCAAATTGGAGAGTGGCCCCCTCTAAATTTGATTAACATGACCATAAAAACATTCTGGGAGGGTGGCCAAACTTTATCAAGCCTGGTAACATTAGAAGTAATGGTATTTAAGTTTGTTATTTTCAGCCGCCATCGTGATTTTAAACACCACCTTGGTCAGGTAAGCAGGGAAGTAGTTTTATCATTACCACTGTGTAGTTTTACCAGTGAAAACATCTGAAATGACACACTGGCCCGAAATCACGAATTTTCCCCAAATATTTCCCAAAATTTCGGTCGCCATCTTGTTTTTAGCCGCCATCTTGGATCTTTGCAAAATGGAAACTCGATATAGCGCGTTACGCGACAGTTAAAGAACTTGGTCGGGGAAGCAAAAAGGGAAAATTTTAGCTACGTATCATTCACGCACACGAAAATTTGTCCAATTATTTAAAAACCAACATTCTAAATGCAATGTTAGAAAATGGTTCAAAACGTGGCAGTTTGTGGTAAAATAATTACCGTATAGCCTACGTGACAGGCGAACATTATATTGTAAAGCTTAGGCTACTTACCACTATCAGACCGGGGCTTGCCCACCACACGTGTAACGCAAGTATGGTTGTAATTAGGAACATTTCTGCTATATATTTCGTCTTCAATATATTTCCCATGCGTCCTTCCAGATGAAATGAAGAATGTTCTGCATTGATAATCTCTCACGACAGCTGTTACTTTAACCTTTATTGAACAGAAGATACTCTGAAGTCCATCAGTGATCGTCAAGCTCTCTTCACCGCAGTGACCGATAGGTCCTCCTGTGGGCGAAAACCATTCCATCTCGGGTCTCCAGGCACCGGTGAAGTTGACTTGACATTGCAATACACTGATTTCAGTCTCATCGTTATGTTCCTCACTGCAAACCGGGTCCGATTCTGTAGTAACAATTACATAACAGTTATTGTTACCGCAAATGAGAGATCGATGAAAGGGTTCAACCAGGGCAAGTGGTGCCATTTTCCTAAATCATTTACAGAGAATACAAATATGGCGCATGGTTGATAACTCTAGCCGAGCTAAGTATATAAAACATAATTTAACATTCGGTAATATAATAATTGGCCAATATATTAACATGTTGGTTAATTATACTTGTATTTTCAACTTTTTAGTGGCGGGGTTAAGGGTAAATAGTAAACATAGGTTTTGAAGATTTTATGCATGAGCGACTAAATGAAAGCAGGAGTTTACACGGTCCATAACACCGGCAGCAAGTTTGGTATGCGCCATCGGCTCGAACAATCAACAATCTGGGAAGATGAAATCAGCACCGGACTGTCGACGAATATCTGGCAGCAGTCCGCGGTCGAGCACTTCTTCTCGAACTGGTAGTGTTAGTTAACACTTTTGATTTCGGTTACGTTTCTAACATGCAAATTACTCAAATTATTACACATCACATTTTTTATGCTAATAGTTAAAAATGACCTTTTGAGGGAAATTGTTAATTATTCGAAGATGACAAAACCGAAATGTAAGAAATGTTGTGTACTAATACTTGAGAGAAGACGCTTTCATTCGATATATTTTTAAGTTGCTAGCTACACATTTAGGAAGTTATAAGCTTCTAAAATCGGTGCATTTTAGCTGGACCGCCTTGTATGATATAATACAAATGTAGGCTTGGTCGACAGCCAGTTGTATTTCCAGTTCCCGTCAGCCTCGATGTCGTTGTAAGTCGGCAACGAAATGGAGGTTAAGCCCATCAAATACTGCACCGTGTTCGTAAACTTGTGAGACCCTTTTTTATTTACTTATATATTTCACAATAATGGATGTAAATGTACAATTTTTGGTACATATTAACTAGTGCCAGTTTTCGTAGTGTCCACCAAATTTCAGTCAATTCCACCAAAAAATGTACAAGTTATGAATATTTGAACGTGCATGCGGTCCTCGGCATCGTTACCACTATGGGAAATCAGCATAGTATTACGTCGCATAACGTCATGAAATTGACACTCGCGTGGAATTCGTAAATAATAATTTGTATTTAGGTTTTTAGGGATGTAATGAAAAGGAATTCCTTGCTAAAGAAGTGAGTTGCTCTGAAAATATCCGCTTTTTGTATGACATTGTGCCATCACACTATTGATGATCGAAATGACCGCTTTCAACGCGAATGCACGCTTTGAGACGTCCACGCCACCGATTGACTGCACAGTCGATGATACCATGGTCGAAGAGACTCCATTTTCAACCAAGCGCTCCTTGAGGTGCTGATTATCTTGGATCCTCGTAACCTCGTTCCTAAAAGACACCCCATATCTCGTAATCGATAGGGTTGAGATCCGAACGGTTTTGTTGGTCAGAGTGAAGCAGCGGCACTGAATGCTGGTATCTCACCATCACACTGAGTTTGGGCGCTGTTTCTTTGGACGTCAAAGTAGCCTGTAGGTCTGAAAACTCACGGATTGCTAGTAGCAAATGTTGCGAGACGATTTCATCATGATAGTAAAACGATAGTGAATGTGACAATGACGTAACAGTGATTAATGCATGTCAATTTCAAGACGTTAAGCGACGTATAGGCCTACTGATTTCACACAGTGGTAACGACGCGGTTGACCCCATGCCAGTTCAAATACTCATAACTTTTACATTTTTTGATGGAATTGACTGAAATTTGGTGGACACAACGCAAACTGTGGCTAGTTAATGTGTACCAAAACCGTATATTTAAATACACTATTGTGAAATATATGAGTAAATAAAAAATGGTCTCACAAGGTGTACACGATAAAGGTTTCACCAAAAGTTAACCTAATAATCATATTACAACCTTATTTAAGAATAAACATTGTGTTATTAACGGTCATATTTAAGATCCTGTGTAAGAATGCACTACCCTGTTCCATTAGTTCGACGCCTTTTTAATTTTGACATAAATCCTGTAATTGTGCATGAAATATATTTGGCAGTAATTAACTAGGAACAATTAAAACATTAGGCTACTACCAATTTTGATGCATATAGCAATGGAAACGGCGGTGTTATAACGTTTTGAAAATCTGCTGTCGCAGCTTCATTCAGGATCCCTAAATTATTGTTTACAATTATGGTTTAGGCTAGCTTTAGGCTACGTAGATTAGCCTGCGTGGTGTAGGTTTTTAGTGTGCGTGGTGTAATAAACGTGTACAATGTACTTTAAAAATCTGTAAATAAAAATGGTTTCTTTAGTAATACAAGTTTCAAATCCTGAAGCTGCAACAGCAGATTTCAAAACGTTATAACTCTGCAATTAATTGAATTGATGTTTGCATCAAAATTGGTAGTTATATTTGTAATTGGTCCTCGTAGATAGCTGCTAGATATCAATATATTCCAAGCACTATTACAGGAGTTATGACAAAAAGTAAAAGGGCGTCGAATGAATTTAATGGAACACTGTGTACTTTTTCCGGTGCACCGGGTTCGACAAATTATGCTCTGCCGCACACAATACAATACAATACAATCAATTTTATTCCACGATCAAAACACAATAATGCTTTGGTTCAAAATACAATAATGCAGTGGTTTTGTGGAAATGGAATTCATAGGCCACGTATATGAGCACAGCACAAATGATGACGTACTTGAGATGATAGGAGAAAGACGGACATTGGTTGATACGATAGTGAGGAGGAAGAAGAATTGGATTGGTCACATGTTGCGAGGGGAAGGATTGTTGAGGAAGGTTGTGGAGGGAAGAATGGAAGGTAAAAGAACAGTGGGAAGAAAACGAATAGGGTTGTTGAACGAACTACGAGCATATCCGAAAAAAAGTATGGGGATATGAAGAGAAGGGCAGAGGACCGGAAGAGTTGGAGATGTTGGGTGCCAGGGACCTGCCTACGGGCAGAACACTAATGAT
>JAQGBK010000016.1:0-14683 GCA_034698505.1 Stercutus niveus
AAACCCTTGAGGAAGGCAACGGGAAACCACCTCAAGTATCTTCCCAAGACGGCAACTGCCAAATGGCATTTGCCACCAGACCTGTCTAATGGCAGAGCACTACCATGTCCAGTGGCACTTAAAGTATTTAATTTATTGGTAGATCTAGAATTAGTAGCATAAATTTTAAAATTTAAGTACATTTTTTTAGATGTTTACAGCTGAAAATCTAAAAAAATGTACTTACATTTTTCCACTATTTCGCCATTCTATGGTTGAATTAATAAGTTGTATTAATTTGTTGATAGGCAATTTTAATAGAAAATAACATTTTAAAGTAATTGTTCTATTTTAGATTTTTGCGGCTGCGAATTCAGTTGTTCTTTTCTATTTGTGCAAAAATCCAAATTGGATGTTAAAAACAATTTCAAGATGCTGTGATAACATGTTAAAGAAGCAAACATTGTAAAGAGGGGCTGTTTCGCCCCCCCCCCCCCATCTTCTTCGTTGTTATTTTGTCCCTTTGTGTAACAAATGATGCATTTTTGTGCGTCTAATTGGAATCTATACAGTAACCATCTCAGCAGCACCAACGGTGCTACAAATTGTTTACAGCAATACGAGAAGGCGAATGAACTGCTGAGCACAGCAGATTCTCTCATCAAGGATGTGTCATACAAGCTCTCGAAGCTTCTCCACTGGGAAATCTTGAAGGTCGACCTCTATCGATATCACGACACTTGCACGCTTTCCCCGGATGTGACTCTGGCCGACTTGATAAAGAAAACAAAGACTTGCATCACATTTATGCAGATTGAACAAGGTAATTTATTTGGATAGAGTAAATGTGGATATATATATATATGTGGATAGGTAAATTGGTAACTTTCTTTGGAATTTCAGTCTCTTGAGCATTGATTGTGGATTGAGATTCTATGTTCATTGTAATGTTCATATTTAGCTTGAGGGTTTTCATTAGCTGGTGGTACGGCTTCACAGACAGTCTTTGTTGATTGTTGGTGGATCCTTCCTTCACTGTTTAAGTTTAATGGTGGCATAGAATTGCATGCTACCTCATGGAATTGATCATAATACTTTTGTATATAAATATTTCATCTTAGCCTATTACAAGTGTTATGTGGTATGTTTTATGGTATGTTGTGTTATGTGAAATGTAGATGCCAAAACGATGTTTGTTTTTCATTGCGCTAGACTACAAATTTATTTTTAAATACTTCTTTTCAATTGATTGGTGAAAGTTTAAAAGAAAGAAACAAAACTTTTCTTAGAATTTCTTGAAAATTGATAGCGTGAAAGAATTGAATTAAATTAACAATAAGATTTCCCAGCTAAGAACCATCCAGAGCTCGAAATACACATCCTTTTTAATACGTAAGACAAGTAATCTAAATTGTATAGAAATTGTGTTTTTCAGATCTGCAGCCAAGTCCTGAGATTGTCTGTTCAGCCGTGGCATTCTTACTGAATGACCTTGAGTGGGACTACTTGGCTGATGTCAACAATGTTACAAGCAACGGATTTGTTCACGTACAAATTCACAGCTCGATCTGTTCATCCCTATATCAACTCATCAATTTTTAGAATTTAATCTAACCTAATCTAAACTAGATTGGATTAGGTTAGATTTCTAAATTTCTTCCACATTAGTTGCTAATATTTGTCAGTTTATACTGTTATTTTACTACTTGATTTAATTTTAGTTTTTATACCGTTTAGAGTTTTGGATTTTACTTCCACATCAACTTCCAGTACCCAGGTAATTGTACTTTCACTTCCACTTTTCAAATGATTCCAGTTCCACTACCCCATTACAATTAACTTTACTTGTACTACCGCATCTATATAAGCCTTTATAGAGTATTTATACTGTAACAGCCTACATGGTACTGAAACACTAAATATAAGCAATTTACCGCGGAGTTCTACACACCAACTTAACTTTCTAAGTGCTACTTAGTAGGCCTAATAGCGGCTATTAGGCCTACTAAGTAGCACTTAGAAAGTTAAGTTGGTTTGGAGAACTCCGCGGTTAGTGTTCTTAAATTAAGAAGTCAACTTTTTCAACTTTCCATCATTTCAATGTTGTGTTATTGTGCAGTTTGCACAGATTATTTCCACTCTATGCAAGGAGCTGCCTATGGTGAAGACTGCTCGCGCTTCTGCTAGAGATTTTATTGATGGAGGTTTGTGCTCGCATTCTGGCATTTAAGAAGTTTCGCACCCCTGGGCTTTTTTGGCTATTAACTCTTCAATGCCCAAGGCCCGGCGGCGGGCAGCAGCGGCGGGCAGCGGCAGCGGAGTACATAGCGGCGCAGTACATAGCGTCTTGGTAGAAATTAATGGTTGTTTTGATGCGTGCCTTGGACATTAAAGGGTTAAGACTTAAACTTATAAGGGTTAAGGGTTAAACTTATAGGCATTCCTTTTTGTTATTGTTAATGTTAATATTAGTCGTTTAGTTCAAACTGACATTAATGCCTCGCAACATATTAATACACTAGTACCATATTTTGAGGTTCAATATTATTCACCAGGGGTGGTCACGCTTTAGGGGGAAATTGTTTCCTTCTTTGACCATCCACAAGCATTCCGTGTGTATTCTCATTGTATGTATGTTTTTGTTTACACTTTACGACATTTTGTACTGTACTGTTGCTGATACGATGTGAATTTTTTCTTGAAGTTGCAAATAAAATCAATCAATCAAATAAGAAAAAAGGCAGGATTACTATAGTGTCGTATTATTAGCAGGCCACTTCTGCTGTTTATTTTTTCTATGCAGCCATTTTTCTTAAAGAACGTATTTTTAATTAACAAACCATCTGATGGTTGAATTTACTAAGTTGTTGCTTGTTTGGGTTTTTTACTATTTTCACCTTTTGGAATGAATTAAGTTCATTACAAGGTTGAATGCTAAAGTTAGCAGTACCTGTAACCCTAATTATAAATATTAGTAATAATTGTTGGAAAATTGTGAGAATAGTAAGTTAAACCTCAATCTTGTGTAGACACTGTTAAAGCTCTGCTAATTTGTTCTTCTGAGAACTGATCCAATATAGCTGTCTAACAGAATTATGCTGGCGTTTAATATGAAGAATTATGCAGAATTATGCTGACTTTTTGGTGTCAGACAATATTTTGTACAATGTTCTTTAGTATCGAGCGTCATTGCGAGTAAAAAATGCACTAAACCATTTTTTACATATGAAGATTCTAGATACGAGGGTCGTTCCATATATAAGTGGCAAAACGATGCTGTTTTTTCAATTTTCAAAATATCAAAAATCCAAGATATTCGTTTTGAAGGAAATTCAATTGTAAACATTTTGGGTTAATTTCAGAACGATGACTTCAATAATGTGACGTCAGGAATTTTTTAACACAACCGGGTAGTGAAAAAGTGGGCCCACTTATTAGGGTCCTGCTATGAATGTAGCAAAACGGTGCTATTTTTTCAATTATCAAAATATCAAAATTCCAAGATATACGTTTTGAAGGAAATTTAATTTTCAACATTAATTTAATGTTAACTGGTTAATTTACTAACTATGACATCACCAATGTCAAAGCCAAACAAAATTGAATAACCGCATACTGCTCCTTGCGGTGTCAGCGGGACGCAATTGGCGTCATCCTCACGATGTATATTGTTTGCTAGATGTGACACTAGTGATGTCAGCGGTGTCAGCGGGACGCAATTGGCGGCACCCTCACGATGTATATTGTTTGTTAGTTGTGACACTAGTGATGTCATCATTACGAAATTTATCAAGAATGTTGAAAATTGAATTTACTTCAAAGCTTGACATTTTTTTTTTTTTATCTTGGAATTTTTATATTTAAAAATTGAAAAAACGGCACCGTTTTGTCACATTTATCACACGAGCATAATAAGCGGGTCCATTGTTTCACTTCCATGTTGTGTTGAAAATTGTCCTGACATCACATTAGTAACGTCATTGTTATGAAATTACCCAAAAACGTTGACAATTGAATTTCCTTCAAAACGTATATCTTGGAATTTAGATATTTTGAAAATTGATAAAACGGCATCGTTTTGCCACTTATATATGGAACGACCCTCGTACATTGCTACAATAGTTGTCACGTCGCTACTAACATGTTCGCATTTGTAATGTATTGTACTATACTGCATATGCGTACGGCATTAAATTACTAAAATATTATACAAATTTTGAACGTTGGTGCAACATATACAGTGGCGTAACTACATGTACGCAAAAAACGCATCTGCGTACAATTTTTTGGCTATTTCTTCAAAAAACGTGTTTTTCTCCTACAAGTCCGAAGTTGATAGTGCGTACATTTTGTGAGGCATTTTGATCTTGTGCGTACAGATTTTTGGAGGCTCGTTACGCCAATGAACATATAAAATGGACTTACTTGAGTGTCACGACTCGGTAGGTATGATACGTTCACACACACAAATCATCCACAAATCGTTCACAACTTGTGAAACTGTTTTTCTTTTCATGGTTTTGACAAATGCATATTATTTATATTTTTAGATCACGTCTAGTTCCACTACAGCTGTCACGTGACGCCACCCACTCCAGATTAAATAACTCGGACCAACACTGTAACTTGTGTAAGACTGTATTCACTAGTCATCAATTATCTGGAATTACTGGCAATATTAGGAAGTAGGATAAAATACCAAATGTGAACAATTGTATATTCTCAATGGTTAGGCTTAAAACATTCATAATTGCTTTGAATGTTTGATCGATAGAACAGACTTGTTGTGTTTGAGGAAAACAAGGAGAAGCATGGCCAGTCCGACTAGTAGGCCGAGGAATACACCCAGCATCACTGCAAATAGGAGACCTGCAACAACAGAACAAGCAGAGTCAATTAATTCACACATGGAAACGATAGAATTAAGATTGGAACGCCGCCAGGTCAGTTGAGCTGAAGGCAATGCATTATGCATAGAATCACAGACAACTGACCTCTGACAAATGGCCACAACTAAGCGACCGCTGATAAGCAACCGCTGATAAGTGACCATTAAGAAGTGACTGGACACCGTTTTCAACGGCAACTGACTACTAACAAGCGACCACCGACAAGTGTCCAGAGACAAATCTATCTAGAGACTGCTAACAAGTGACCATCAACAAGCGACTGCCGACAAGTGATCGCCTACAAGTGAACACTGACAAGTGATCGCTGACAAGTGATCGCTGAAACGTGATTTCTGAAAAGGGGCCAATAAAGCAACTTTCTCATAAAACAAACATTTAAAAAAATTAATTAGACTTACTTCCGGTGCAAGAACTTTCATATTAAGGAAGTAATAATAAAGAACCCAAACTGTTCCATTAAATCGCGCAAATCTTATGCATTTTATGTACCGTAACAAAGGTCTAAAGTAGCTTTAAGTAGGCTAAAGTTTTCCTGAAATTCAACAGTAAATTGATCTCTAAACATAATACCCGCTTTGGTCCTCTTTGGTTGAACTGTAATTTTTGCTTTGCTGCTTTCTTGAGCCGCTGCAACAGCAACGTAAGAAGATACAATGTACGTTTGAAATGAAAAAACCTTTATTCAATTATAAGGCTTCATCACTCCAATTAAATACATATTTCCAGAATTGGGTAGATAGCTAAATAGATCCCAGATAATGTTGTCAATGGTATTAGTACTGTATTAAACTCTATTACAGCACATCTTGCCTAATAAGATCAACGACCAATTTGGTGGTGTTGACACGTGACACAAGCTTTCTCATACTATCCATACGATAACAACAACTTGTCTGAAAATATTACACAGTATTAAGGGTGTGCAAGATATGATTTCACCGCAAGTAACCGAAAGCCGGTGTCAACAGCAGAACAATGAAATAAGTCGCTTTTTCTGCCTGCTCTGCCGAAAAACTACCCCAATACCCGCACACTTTTGAATAGATTTAACTCCCTGCCACTGTGTTCCCTGCTCAGTAGTCTATATATATATTAGCTTGATGGCGTTAGCCGTGCTTAGTTGGTGGAGCGATTTGTCTGGTTAATTCCGATAACGAACGACACTCTAGTCTGCTAAATGGTTCGTCGATCGCATTCTGTCGACGTTAACTTGACAAAATTGTCTTGACTGTACCAGCTATTAGATCCGCCGCTCACAGTAATGTTGGGGTCTACAAACGTTGTAATTGAGAGCAGTTCGAAACGATTCCAGCCCAGCTTGTTCCCTGACAGGTTAAGTATTGCGTCAGTCGGGTTCCATTGCATCGAACCATCAGTTTATCTTCAATGCGATCAACCAATACGCCTTCAGTTGGCTCAATGTCCGGACATCCAGTGGCTACAGTTACGAACATCATTTAATTATCACATTTTGTTGGGTAGTCCTACAAATGTTGGGAGTATTTACAGTGGATAGAATAATGTAAAGCAACAACTTATTTTATGGCAACAGAAAGTTTTGTAAAATTTAGTAATAAAAGTCTAGCAATGAGCACCACATTGTCACCAGCTGTTTGCATATTGTGACACAGGTTAAATTCATGAAGTTGAATACGCTGTTATTGAAATACACTGAAAGCAAAAGTTATTAATATAAATAAATGGAACCTTAACAAGAATTGTTAGCGCTGAAAGCAATATTTATTATTTAAAGTAAAACAATTTTCTTACAGCTAAGAACTATTAGCAACTTGCTATGATAATTGCAAAATGCTAATAATTTAAATATTTTTGCCAAAGTAACAAATAAACGCGGTGTCGTGAGAAAAACTAATTCATTTGCATTTTCATAAACGCACTTAAGCTTAGCGCGAAGAATAATTTTAAACTTTTTCTCACTAAAACGTGGCATAATAAATTACTTCCGATATAAAAATTAAAATGTTCTTCCAATGTCAAACGGTTTATATAGGCTAGTTTCAATTTTTGAGATTGATGTGATTCCAAGTTGCAACCTTCCGACTTCAGTCGGTTGTTACAGTAGTCGAGTGTATAGATTCGCTGACGCAGGAAAGTCAATGTATTACGAAAATAATTGTTGAGATTGTTATTGAGCGCGCCTCCAAGCTGCAGTCGCCGTGTCGATCAGAACGATCATCGACCAAGATTAGTCCGCAAAATTTCGACTTCATCCCGGGATATTAAGCAAATCTTCGATAGCAATAGAGATTAACTTGTATTCGAGATCATGTCGTAGGCTATTTCACCCTCCATATGAAAGGATCAATGATATCTTGCTTTACGTTGCATTGTTGACTGCTTGGGCGCGTATTAATAGTTGTTTGCAATGATGGTGGCAGATTTAATTTAGCACAACACACAATATAATACTTCAGACTTCATTTGCTGTGGACGAGTGTCTGCGCTAACGCCGCCACTGGACACATAGCCACAAGCAGCCGACTGCGAACAACAGTGACAGACAAGTGGCCGAGATGACTACATGACAATTGACCTAACTCGTGTCAATGAGTGTCACATTCAGGGTTATCCTATATGACTTTACTAAAAATAATGACCCACCATCTGCTTAACCAGTGCCAATATCTCAAGGCACATATCAAGTACAGGACCCGATTACAGAGGCTCCTGTGAAAACAGGTCATGAGATCATCCATGGCCCAAGATGGATTTCAATTTTGTTTGACTCTTGGGAGTGTTTTTATTTAGACATATCGTATGCCTAATTCAGCTAATGAGACCATGGATTAAAACCTCACCGTCCTTTGTCTCTCCTGATTACGTTTCCCTTTGAGGTTTTTTTTAGAGTAACCCATATCTGGGTATTATATCCCATAGCTTTGGAATATATTTCGGACAGACACCAATAATTCAAAATTAACCCTTTGGTTTGCTTGTTATGACATTGTTTACTGCTAAAGGTAAAAACTGTAATAATTAAAACTGTAATTAACAACTGTAATTATTATGAAAATTAAAGGCTCCCTAACCAAAAACCTCATTTTAACCCTAACAGTAGTTGTGTCATAATAATGGCTAGTGTAGAGTGATATAACAAATCGACCCACGAATTCAACCTAAATTAGTCTGTAGGCAAGAAGGCTGATACAGATTTGAAAGAGCTGTAGCTTGTGATTGGAAGTGCAGGAAAGCTCAAGTGAAATTTTTTTTTTAACCAACCTACTGTAGATTAATAATACATTATTACGGCGCGGCGAGCGCAAAAACTACAAACTCCTGATAGTTGACGGTAGACAAGACACGTTGCTGAAATCTCATTGCAACTAATCGATGAAAAGTCAGAAAACCTATAATAATGCTTAGTAACCATACATTATTTATGCACCCCATGCTGAATAGCAACAAAATTTAATGTATAGTTGCCGTCAGTTGTCTGAGGTCAGCTGTTTGCATTCACTTGGCTGCGGTCAGTTGTCTGCTTTCACTTGTCTGCTGTCAGTTTAGTCACTTGTCGGCGGTCAGTTAGTCACTTGTCTACAGTCAGTTTAGTCATTTCTCTACGGTCAGTTTAGTCACTTGTCTACGGCCAGTTTAGTCACTTGTCTGCGGTCAGTTTGTTTCCCATCACATCATACACTAAATCTGCGGTCAGTTGCCATCACATATCGTAAACCTGCCTGCGGTCAGTTTTTTTAGGCAGCCATGTCCCAGCAGTTCAGTCTGTCACCTTTCCACAAATAGTCGGTTGTTTGTCAGGCAAATATTTGTGTTTCCTTGAAGTGTGTGAATATTAAACAAGTAGAATGTTTATTATGTAGTGTGTTCATTAGGCTACTAATACATCGGACTCGACTGGGTTTTATTTAAGTTTTTCCTTCCAGTGTCAACTTGCCAGTATAATATGCAAATGTGCGTCCTTTTTTGCTTTGTTTTTTATATTAGGCCAATTAATTTATATAGATATACTGAAAAATTACTATACACGCTTTCTAACGACATTCCAAATGTTTATGTATTCCCTTTGTTCTACTAGTCTCATTGAGCCCAACCAATAGTTTAAAATCAGATTAAAATGTTTTACACGTTTTCTTTTGTTTTTGATGTAACTCAGAAACCGAAAAGGCTTCCGTCCGCCAGTGTATCTGTGCTTTGGACACCCCGCTCCGGCCGGCCGACCACGGGTGACACGGAGATACTGCAGCCATACCGCCAAGAGAGCAACGACAGCTACGTCACCTGCTGTCCCTACACTCTTCAAACCCTCACCCCCAACAGTGCCCCCGGCCGGGCCGTCAACCCGCCCGACTACGAATCGCTTCAGCCCTGCCGCCAGGAGAGCAGCGCCAGCAACGATAGCTACGTTACCTGCTTCACCCACGCCCAGACCAGTCCTTCTCCCAATGGAGCGGCGGCGCACAACGGCTCAAGCGCCTTCGTATTCACCCTTCTCAACAGTCAACTCAACCCTGTGATCACCAGGACTGATACAACATCCGCGGCCAGCGCCGACTTCCTACCAGCTTTTTCTGACGTATGCGACGCGTCGTACGACCGGCTTCGACAGCTTGTTAGTCGGCTATACGGTGACCAGCCTCCACCTCCGCTTCCCCCAATTGGTGGGGCAAGTTTAGGGGGCGCCGCGCACAAGGGCGACATACCCTGGCAGCGCTCGGCGGGCAATAGCCGATCGTATGACGAGGCGACTCGGCCGCGCCTCGGGCTATACCCGCGGTCTTCTAACGTAACGCATATCAGCTTTGAGGATATCCTCCGCTCAACCAATTCCCGCCAGTTTCTCCGTCCGACCGCTGCCGGTGACTGGTGCAAACGCTCAACGCACGATACCATGGTTTCAATAAACGTGGACGTTGCGCCGCTAGTCCAGCACACAGGGGCTGCTCCATGCGTACTAGCAGAGTTAGATCGATCTCAGGTTTTGTCGTCGTCGTCCGCTGGCGCTTTGACGCCATTGGATGACCCGTCATCCGTTGCCGCGACCACGTGGTCTGGGTCGCTGAGCCCCGCGGGGCAGACCCTGAAGAAAGCGTTCAAGCGGCAGCAACGAAGCGCGGAGAAGCGATCCTAGTTCGGCGCGCAAGCGTCGACCATCGACGAGCCGAACGTGCCGTCGCGACATTCGCCTTCCCCCAAACTTCTCGTTAGGGTTAGACCCGACGGCAGCGGGATGTCGAGGACTGAGACGCAGCGCGCAAGCGCGTCGGTGCTAGGCAAGGACAGTACGGGGCTACTGCTACCGGAGGCCTCGACGATTGTTGGTTCAACGGGAGGCAAGTAGGCAACCTTGGGAACCGCTCGAAGGCTTCGACGAGCTTTTTTTGTGACTGGATTGCCTTCAAAGCGACTGGTCTCTGAGCAGACGCTACAGTCGAACGATCCTTCAGGTTTGTTAAGTTTAATATTCAACAATACTAGTAATTCACAATTCATCTAATAGCTCTCCTTATTATCCCTAAACCTATTAATCATTTTTTAGTCTGTCCTATTTAACCATAGAACAATTTGCTTTAAAAAAAGAATGTACTGGGTATCGACGTTGCTTTGATCTTTATTAGTCAGCATTTAATGCCTATTTTTTAGCAGTAATTGTGTATAGGTTTCAAAGTTATGTGTGTAGGTCGATTAGCACAATTGTATTTTGTTTAGCAAAATTGTATTCCCAACAGAATACAAATGACAAAGATTGAATATACACCGTGTTTCACATATATATATATATACTGTATATATACTGTGTATACACTGAGCCCCCTTTGCATTTACTCATATCTGTCACAATAGTGAATGTAAATATACTTTTTTTGTCACACATTAACTAGGACCAGTTTGACGTTATTCCACCAAATTTTATCTAATTATACTAAAAAATGTAAGAGTTATGAGTATTTGAACATGCATGAGGTCAGCCGCGTCGTTCCCACTATGGGAAATCTGTACACGTCGCGTAACGTCATAAAATTGGCATGAAATTGAGTGGATGCGTTCATGCTTACTTTTCAAGCATTTTTTAGCAATTTCGTGTGATGCAAATGAATTATTTTGGTAAAATGTGGGTGGCTCTGAAAAGAACCGTTTGTTGGATAAGCCATCACAGTTGATGCTCGAAATTGCACAATATTATCAGTCGATTGCAATGTAATATAATGTTTTAATTCACAAAAGTCAGCAACGACAAAACGACATAATGAAAGTGATGAAACGAGATTGAAACATGTGCCAGTTGCACGCGAATTATCATATGAAAGTTACATCATCATCATCATCATCATTAGTGATCTGCCCGAAGGCAGATCCATGGTAACCAACACCTCCAACTCTCTCGATCTTGTGCCCTTCTCTTCATACCTACATACGTTTCTTTCTTATCTACATATAATGCGTCTAGCATTCCGAAACGTGGTGCACCTACTGTTCTTTTCTTTTTCATTCTTCCCTCATTGACCTCAATCATCAATCCTTCCACCCTCAATATATGACCAATCTAATTCTTTTTTTCACCTCAGTATCGTATCGACTAATGTCCCCTTTCCTCCTACCATCTTAAGTATGTCTTCATTTGCACCCACGCACGCACGCACGCACACACGCACACACACACACACACACACACATATATAGGGCCTTATAATTCAGGTGTCATATCACTTTTAAAATGCAAGCAATTACAAATGTGTCATAAATAAGCAAATATAGGCTACAAAAGTTTCAAACTTATTATGCCTCTCATGTTGTATTTAGCTTACTGAATGGCAACAACAACAACGAAAACAGACAGAAGATGAAATATCCCAAAAATACAATCAAATAAAATGCTAAAATTCTAATTAGGGAATAGGACAGCGCCAGATGCACATTATTCCTAAATTGGATAAAGACAGCAATGGGCAAAAAACACTTCATTATGACACACATCGGCAAACTGATCTAGCTCAAGCTGGCAACATGATACTTTATATAAAACTCCAGCAAACCCAATGATTCTTTGGAAATTATGAAAAACTTAATTTGTCAAAATAAAAGTAAAATTTAGATTTGCTTAATTTGGATATTCCAGCTAATGTTACTCAAATGCGGACATTGGCAAAACTTATAGATCGAAAAAATGTTTCATTTTTATTAACAAACCGCAGCAGTGATTGCATAAAAAAGATTTAATGCACGGTCACATGTTTGTACAACATGCAAAAACACAGGCTAACATATTCACTGCTGTTGAACTGAACGAGCTTGATTACCGCGTATATTAATGAACGAGTTTATTACCGCGGCTTAACAATTCTCTGTATCTCGCTCATCATCTTGAAAATCATCTTTTGCCTGAACGAAAATTAGTTATCGCTTGTAAAAATTTGTAACACAATTGCCTCCTCAAAGATATGGGAAATGTAAATGGCTGCCACGGTGTATAAAGTTCAGACTAATTTACCGCAGTTATAATTTTCGCCAAAGCGCTGCGCTTTCTTGGTAGAAAATCATTCGAAATGACCTAATAAATCCTGCGCCAAGAGGACGAGATATCATCAGTCATTTGTGTGGTTCGCTAGCTCCGTTACTATGTGTTCGCATCGATGCTGAGCGGCCCAATTTTTAAACCCACCATTGAATTTTGTGTACAAACATCTGTCTAAACTATTTACGAGTAGAGGCCAAAGGCAACCCAACCGATGAATGCAAATGTATTTCAGTCCCATGTCTACAAAAAAACGTTGCGCTTCATAGCACAATGTTCACAAATAGAGATAAGCCACGACGCCTATGCTCGTCAATTGACTTTTCAGTATTTTTAACCCTTTTGTTAATAGAAGTGAAATCTGAGCAAACGTACAAATTGGAGAGGTTATGAGGTATAGCTACGACGAAGCAAAGCGGCAGAAACATAACAACTGCAATACATTATTGCAACAAAATATTTGTTGCAGCCACAAATCAGCAAAGGATGTTAATTTACAAACAAAGCGCGAATAATCCTTACTTCCTACGTAGCAAGATTATTCACTGTTGGTGTTTGACTTTGAATATTAATTTTGTATTGAATTATAACAACTGTTCAAAATAATGAACAACGATTGTGGCGCTGTAAAGCGCACATCTCAGAACAAATTGTGGCCGATCGTCTCTATGGGTTACATAAATGATGGGTCATAAATTTGTCACTCAAGAACCGAATCATTTTATACGTAATTCAGTTCCACGTAATTCAGTTCCACACAAAACAATAACATTCAGAAAATCGACAATCTTCAGTTCCATTGTCATGGATTCAAAACATCAACTGACGAGTTCCAAGCATTCAACCTTATAACATCATCCCCATCATTAGTGAAGATAAATTCCTCGGAATACAATGATCGAGTGTGACTGCACTATCCCAGTTTCCTTAAATGATTGCAAAGTTCGCCATGACTGGAAACCTCCTTGATCCATGCAGCGGATGGTTCCAAGAAAGTCGAATGATTTGTCTAATAACACATCTACCTAGCAACAAACCCTCTTACATAATCACCTAATAATAATGATAACAATTCTGTATGCTACAATAATACAGCACTGACAGAAGCGTAGTTGAAAGCAGCTGCCAAAAACCAAACAAATGTCAAATGCATTTTAACTTAATAAATTCGGCCATGCAACCAGCAGAACTATGAACTATTTCTACATGAACTATCTAATAATAGATTATGGCAAATGAATGCACAAGATATGGTTCAACTGTATCCCCAATCAATAATTAACCTGTCTGATGGCAAAGTAACCAAACTACAAAACACACTGATGTGAATCTGTGTTGCATTGGCCAAACCACCTAATTAGGCAATTTATATAAATATCATCCTACTTAATTATAAGTTCAACAGTTATAAACTGTTATTAAGTATAGGGCTTGCGCAGAGCTTTGAAACACACAACCCTCATACAGCAGCAACCGTCTACTGTACTCGGCACAAGACAGGAAGGTTCACAGAATATACATCGCTGAATTGCAATGCTGTTCAATGCGATCATGTTGACAGTTTATGTGCTAGATCTGACACAATGTATCAGATATTGTCAATGACGGCAACATTCATTGGGATTATACCACAGAGCATATGCTCTCAATCGCGATAAGCTTGACACAGTGGATATTGTCCAGCCTGTGACGCCTGCTGCAAGCTGTCGACAAGTTCAAAGTTCACACACGGAGCACATTCACGAGGCAGTAGCCGGATGCCTCATGACTCGCTACAAGGTACGTCCAATGAACGGTTCAACAAGATGATCTGCAAGCGATTCAAGAAGACGATTCCTCCTCACCCTGACTTTGCTGCATCGCTTGTTTGACACAGAGTGAGAGTAACTCATCTACCTGCTCCGTGTCTGTCTCCTGATCTATGTCAAAGTCCTGCAAACAAAGCAGACAGCGATAAGCATTGAGGGAAACCACATGAATTACAATGGACTTGGACTTCATATTGTTCTGCCGTTAGACAGGCATGTGTCAACTGCCATTTGGCAGCTGCCTTCTTGGGAAGATACTTGAGGTGGTTTCCCGCAGCCTCAAGGGTTTATTTTAAAGAGTTTTTCTTCTCAGAGTACTCAGTTTAACCTGCTGAGTGTACAGGTAGCCTCCGACAAATGAATGATCACACAGCTAATTGTGTGTAACGGGCAACTGCCACGGTCTGCTCACGTCGGGATTTGAACACAGAACGTCCAGTTTCTATTCCAACGTTCTAGACCACTCGGCCACCACGCTTCGGCAATCGGCCACGTAT
>JAQGBK010000017.1:0-14675 GCA_034698505.1 Stercutus niveus
CAATAACAGGAAAAGAAGGACCTAGGGGAAGGTCAGAAAGATAAATGGAACAGACCAGAAGGAGCAAGGAGAAGTCAAAAATGGGTGAAAGTAGGAGCAAGGAATACAGAAATAAAAATAAAACAAAAAAGAAAGTAGATGAAAAAAGAGAAAGAAAACAGCGAAATGTGAGAAAGATGAGAAAATAGTTGATCAGAATATATTTCAAATGTGAAACCAAACTGTTCCTTGGAAAACTTACAAAACGCCTAAACCAAAGTACTACCACATTCAAATCTTTGTTTAAACAAATTTAAACTCTGCTTTGTTTTAAATAAAAACAGAAAAATGTTGCAAAAACATTGCAACATCGTGAAGTTTATGAAAGTTGACATCTCAAATCAGTTTTCTTAATTTGACTAATTTATACATCAATCAATTCATGAATGCACTCAAAGTACACCTATACTGTATTATACTAAAAAGAAATATAGAGTGATTACTTTATCAACTCGAGAACAATATTAATATTTGACTAATGTATCAAATGTACCAAAACCACCAACCAGGAGGTCCTTGAATGAGCGTAAATCGGCCACTGAGTGCCGACAGTATTGCATTCGTTTGACTTTTGTTGTTTTTGTAAATCTTATATTTCTGGCAATCCGCTGATTTAAGATCAAGATCATATGTGTCAGACTGAGGATAAATTATTTCGTCTGAAATAAAATAGCACTGTATGGATGACTAATAAGTTTCATTTTAGTAAACAATTATATTCAAGTAATTTCTTTAACGTCATTCATCAAGAGCATTTTGAGTCCTAAGCAACAAATTATTGTTAGCTGCATAATAGGGTGCTCGAATCACGGACGGTATATTACAAAGCCCTACTCTTCGAATATATATCAAAAACCATATAATGGGTACAAAACTTGCACTGTCATAACACCGTGAGCACAGGACAATATTTAAGTTAACCAATTGTGAATTGTGAATTGAATGAGCAGCATTGGCTATGGGAAGTAAGATGATTTGCAATTATCATCCGCAAGGTGTGGGTGATCACCCTGCTACAGCAACTGGCCAGGTATGAGCGTACAGTGTAAACACTAAAGAGAATACTTGTGTCTCAGAGCAGGATAGCCAGACCTGGCTCTAAGCACAATATTCCCTGGAGACATGAGGGACTCTGCTCTGCTATATCGCTTGTGTCCAACAATTAAAGATTGATGTTCCTTGACGTGCTTCCCTGAACATGAACACTGACACGATTTCTCCTACAAGTTCATTAATCTGACAACAACTGTACAATAGCTTCTGATCTAAGTGCGAGTGTGTAAACTTGCAATATTAAAATATACATAAAAATTGTGGTAATTTATTTGAGTTGTATCAGCCCACACAGCACTAAGTCAAGCATAGACTTGACAAGGTGGCTGGATTGGAACATCCTAAATATGGAATGACCTTCCAAAAAAACTTCAATACTATTGCCACTAGTTCCAAAGAGATCATAACAAATTTTACTGGATAGATTGTGATAGTTTGTAGAAAGAGGTCAAATTTTCTTCATGTAAACAAGTTTCATCTAAAAATTTGACACAAAACATATGCAAACCTTCATCCACTTTGTTTCCAAGAACTATTCGCTTGCACATCTTAGATGCCTCAGGAATGCCCTTTACTGCATCTTCCATTCGTCTAAACATACAAAGAACACTTAAGGTGTATAATTACTAACAAAAGTTTTTTTTAACAATGCAGGGGATTCTGCTTAATGTATTGATTGAGTCGCTTAGTCACCAAAAGATTTCTTGCAAACACTAAAATGAGCTAGAAGTAACGCACACAATTTTTCACCCGAAAATTATAACCCTTTTGTGTCCTCTATGAAAACCTTTAAAACAAATGAAACCAGAAACAGAAACTTCCAAATAAATCACTAGAGTTATTTTGTAAAACACATATAATTTTACAACGAAACATTACAGATATGAGAAGTTGAAGTTGAGAAAAAAAAATTATTTAATACCTTCCAAATAACGCATTGTAATTCATTCAGTACGGAATTGTAATTCTACCTGTCTGGCAAACTCTTCGTCAAGAACTCGATGGTGCACTTCACTCCACAATCCCCTGCGTTCAGTAACTCTGCTGGAGGGGGACAGTTGTGGTGTTGAATGCGAAACTTGAGCTGAACCTGCTCTGCCTCGTTTACATGGACGTACAGTGCGACTGCATGGCCCACCCAGACATTGCGAACAAAGCTTGAGCCTGAGGCTTCCTTGTTGTGTGCAACGCATGAATCCGAACCGATCATATATTGTATGCACATGTAGTCATTCGCTTCATCTTCACCATCCTTAGAGTTGTTGAACATTTTCATATTTCGTTTCTTCAATTCAACAAATATCAATTAGATTTAATAATAATAATAATAAGGTCATGCCATGGAAAATTTGTATGAGAAAGATTTGATAATTATATGTACCGGATTGCAAAAAATCTTTAGAGTCAACGGTTTTAAAAATGTATGTCTCGAAGCAAGAGATATGAGGGTTCTGGAAATATTGTTTGTGAAAATGTTAGACAAATCTGGCAAGTGCTTCCAAATCTAACATAACGACCAAATGTCTTTCTCTAAATTTGTCCTGGAAGCATAGCTAATGACATCATTGTAACACAACTTATATAATATCTATGGACAAATGAAGAAAATAGGAAAGAACATAATGAATACCGTTCTGAAAAAAATAGATTAAATAAATAGTTCTATCAAAGTCATGTGTGGAAGAACCCAATTAAATTCCAAAATTATCTGTAAAGAAAGTACCTTGCAAAACCTCAGTGGTAGCTCGAGATGACCGTAGTAACCACCGTTACGTTTCTTTATCCACACCGGAACGTGACTACATAAAATGGTGTCATCGGCCTGAGCGCTTTTAAAAGCAGCTTCCATTGCAAGGATTGGAAGCCAGATGTACTGGTATTGTTCTACTGACTCGTAACTGTCCCGAACTTTGTCAGTTGCCAGGTCGGCAAAGCACTTCACCTGTATCAGCAAATAACGTAAAGAATACACAATTAAATAAAAACAGAACAACCTCCAATCATCCTAAATACAGCAATAAAATACCTTCACCTTTCAAATAAATGATATAACTGAACTGCTATTTGTCCATGTTGGCATATTACAGCATCATCCAGAAAGTATAGAACTGGAGACTCTCTACTGAACACTTTGTAAACTAGATGCAGCATGATACGCCTTGAGCCAGAATTTTTTTGGATTAGAATCTGTGGCTATTGCATTGCCTGTTAATACCATACCATAAGCAAAAACATATGGTTTCACAGAAAATAACACAATAGAATATTATTAGTATAAAACATATGGCCTATAGCCTATGCATTCCATAATATTAGTATATAATTTATGGTAATTAACAGTAAAGTAAGAATTAACCCGTTAACAAAATCTAGAATGAAACATTAGCATGAAATCAGTAATACAGGTCCTTACTGGGGCAGTACGGTGCTCAATGCAGATGTCCTTTTCAGGTGTCAGATTGATCAGTCTAACAACTGGCTGCAGATAGCCCATGTAGCTCTCGGCTCCAAACTGTACAGCTAGAACGCTGCCTTTGTGTAACTCCTTACTGAACCTTGCATGATGTTTCACCATCACCATGTCCTCGAGCATCTCTGACGTCACTTCTTTCTGTCCCATACGAGACTGACGAGTTAACGCCGCCGACTCATACATTTGTAACACAGCTTTCTGTAATACAGATCTACAGTTTTCTACACGTTATTTTAATGCTGTTTATGTTATAACTTTCTTCCACTGAAAATCAAAATATACATTTTGAACAATGAAATTAACTAATTAACCAATCTAATGATACTAGTTGTTATAATAATTGCTATAATAAAATGTGTCAAGATTCTCATTCATAACGCTTAAGCGATCACTCATTACTCAATATATTAAACTAATCAGAAATCATGTTTATTTATTAAATTCTAAATGTCATAAGTAATTACAAATATATGTATACCTTATTTTATTTTAAAGGTCCAACTGTGAAAGTTAGACAATTAGACTAATAGTAGCATTTTTATAATTTAGGTCATGGACTAAACTGTAGTTTACTATTAATATTGATTAAGGTTTTTATCTTATTGTTGACCTTTTAACTTATTGTAACAAGAAACACTAACCTGAATCTGCTCCATGCCTTTGGCGACAATGTAATGCTGCAGATTCCGTAAATCTACCGTTAGCACATCAACAGAATGTCGATCAGAATCCAACTTGATGACTTCTTTGCACTGAGCCACGGAGCGTGCGTTAGGATGGAGCTCCCGCAGATCATACATCCGTCGCTCCCATGTCAGATTCAACTGAAGAATTCCAAATATAGAAACCCTTCAGGTGACTTAATAAAATATCTGCTATTCTTTTATTTACTTAACAAATAGTACTGATTGTAGTACTTATAAATAGTTGGAAAGATTAACCAAACTGCTTTCTATGCAGATTAACTAGACACTTGTAAATAATCTAGACAGCGAAGGCCTTGCTGATTAATTTAAACCAAAGTGTTAAAAAAATTTCACAAACTAAACTAGAACAAAACAAACAATGTGCAAATCAAGACTCTTAATACCAAATCATGCTCTTAATACCAAAAGTTGATGAGCTTAAAACAAAATGCAAAAATGATTGCATTTGAACAACAATCAATATAGCCTACATAAAGATCACAAATAATGATTGGATGACAAAACAGAAGCATAGAAGCTGGACTTACATAACAAAAACTAACTGTAGAATTAACAGTAAAAGATAGCCCTCAGTAAATTTGTACTAAGTTCAGAGCAACACAATTTTAATATGTTACTAGGGGGGAGCAATGTTACTAGAGAGGGAACCTCTGTTAATAGAGAGGTTGGTCATGGTTCTCAGAGGGGATATGTAATGCTAATAAAGGGGGAAGTTATGCTATTATAGGGGGAAGCTATATTACTTGTCAGTTGACCATAAAAATTGTCTCACTAATTCACAAACATTATTAAACATATTGCATAAATAACACTTCTTCAACTTACCGTTGTCAGTTGCATATCCGGCTTGTCACTAACAGACAAGTGACTGTATTTAATGCTTTGGCTTTGTTTCTTCAGCCCTCGAAGATGGGGGGCCTTGAATGAAATACAATCCGAGTCAAATTTCTGCACAAAACAAGGGAGAAAGAAAGGCACACGAAACAGAGTCGCATTCTTGAGGAGATCACAGGCTCGTTGATATTGCTTCGTTCTAAGGCTGTTGATTCGTTGCACTATGGCCTCCATCTCTTCATCGGAATAGGGCGCCTCACTTTCGTCTATAGCTGCTCTTACAAAACGATGAATAACTAAATCCATATATCGGCGAATGGGCGAGGTGAATTGCACGTATGATGGCAGCTGAAGCGTGTAATGCGATGGAGGTAGAAGCGGATTGCGTGATCCATTAACAAATGCAGCAGAATTCTGAATCGAGAACCAGCGCATCAATGCCAGATTGTGCTGAGGATGGAACGCTTCAGTTCCAATGAGTGATGTTACTTTCTGCAAGTCATTCATTTCCACGGACGATTTGAGCTTCTTTAGTGTGGAAACAAGCAATGAAACCTTAGGCATGGACTCTGGAGAAGCATCCTGATGAGCAATCGTATCATCCGTTAACAAACCATTAAACTGGCGAAAGTACAGCGATGACATTGCAGTGTCTTGATATTCACTCAGCCACTCATCTAAATCTTGTTCATTTGGTGGTCTTTGGTAGCGAAATGGGGCGACTTCCGGATATTTCTCTATGAGGAATTTAGCAATTTCGCTATTGGCCAATATCATAAACTCTTCGACCAATCGATGCGCGTCCTCACATCGCTCTTCACAAAATGGCCGCGAGTCATCGATTTGAAAGCTGAACTTTCCCTCCTGTTGTCGTTTCCATCTCAGATTGTCAGATACTTTGTAGAGATGAATGATCATACTAGTAACATCATCCTTTCTCCATCGCTTCTTGTCAATCTCTGCTCGATTTTCATCAATGATTATTTGCGCATCCTCATAAGACATCTGACGATTGCTTCTTATGAGAGACTTTTTGATTTCCGGCTTTTCGATTATATTTCCATCGATGTCAACTTTCAAAATAATTGAAAGCGCAAATCGGTCTTGATCTATGATTGACAAAACACGAACAAACATAGAAGTAAAGGACATAAAACATACTTGATTTTTTGGAATGAAAATGTAATGGTAATAGCATCCTCAAAAAACTCAGCCTAAAAAAACATACCAGAAAATCAAGGAGACCTTGACTGTTGCTGTGTAATTTTAATGACAAGTAATTCTTGTTTATTATGATGGAAAAATAAACAAATTTACGCTAGCCTTAACCAAGAACCACATCAAAAATGAAAGAACAAAAACATTATAAACAAATAGAACCATATAAATATAGGAATTTATAAAGTTGTATACATACACGGTCCACTGGAATTTAAGGGAAGGTAGTATAGATGAATGGTGTTGACAGAGGAGACAAAGAACAGAATAGAAACTATGGGAGCTGAAACCTAGCGAATTAAAAGACAGTGGAAAGATTATTATTATTATAATCTAGCATGATAATACTGCTTGTAGAAATAGTCTGAATAACGAATGTCTAGTGTTCAAGTCCAGTTTGAAAGCCTGATGAAAACTGATTCAAATATAAAAATTAGTTAAAGTTAAAATAAATTATAAAAGTAGGTTAATAATAATAATTACATGAATTCAACTGTATGTAGCATAGTTACAGTAACTTTCTAAAATACAAAGTAATATATCCGACCGGCTATTAACAGCCAGCTGTTAAAATAGTACATATTAATATGAAGATATGAGTCCGGTATTAGAGGCAGTAAATGTTAGGTGGACGACTGCATAGCTTGCACGCAGAAGGCGTTGCCCCGCTGCATCGCCAGCACAACGTGCTGCCTCAGGAACATGGTGGACCTGGGTTCATGCTTGGCAGCCGCAGTTCGTCAACCCAGCCCATGCACCAAAGCCAATCCGTCCTTCCCCCGCACCCCCGTCGTCTTGATCGCGATTGGCACGAAGTCGATTGCCGGGGTGAGGTCGCCGTATTTGACCGGACAGTCCACATCATTATAGTTATTATTCAATTTTTAGACATGGTTATAAGTATATGAAAAACTTACTTTCCCTAAGGCTGCACAAGTCTTGACTCAGTTTCAATGGCAGCATGTGATACACTTTATCATTTGCTGAGTAGAACGAAGAGCCTCTGCGTCGAGCATTCTTGTCTATCTTGTCATCCTTTTGAACATAGTAACTCACATCAGCAATGTGAACTCCCAATTGAAATATTCCTGAAGAAAGTTTCTTCAACGATAATGCATCATCGATATCTTTACAATTGTCAGGATCGATTGTCACTGTCAACTCATCTGTTAAGTCGATGCGATCTGTTTCGTAGGAAAGATGGTCCTGTAGAAGTTCTGCAGCTTCGCGGCATGCCTCATTCGGTTTCGTTGGAACCTGGAAATACAAAACAAAACTAATAAAATGTGAGAGACAAATCAACAAATTATACATTATATTCAACTAAATCGGCATTCTAAGCAACACTAGATATATTTCTCATAATAATACATTTGAAAAATACTTTGGCATAATATCGATTGGCGAAGCCGAACTTACAAACAGACATTTACCATTTAAAGATAATTTTGTTGCGCGATAAGTCACATGTGACGCACACAATACCTGATAGAGTAGATTCAGTACGGTTTGACTATCTTCCAACTCCTTCCCAGCAAGAATAACTTTCGATACGTATCCAAGTGGATACATTTTATTGGTTTCCCAGCGCAAATACTTCACCACAAACAGTAGATCCCGTCGAATCTTTGGATCCAGTTTTATTATTCTCTTTAAAGTTAGTGAACCGTCGACCATTTCATATATTGCCACAAGTTCACTTCTTCGCTCTGAGTAGTTCTTTACAATCACAGACTTCACTATGTGAATTTTTGGAGCGACGCCATTGATTGGTTTCATCAAGTGGGAGTGGAAGGCATCAACTCTGCAGAGAAATGTGTAGGCTTTGCGGTGGATATGCTGATTCAGAATAGCGACCACTGTTCCGCGGTAGACATGGGTCTCTTTGTCAAGTTCCTTTGTCTTCTTGAGCTCAACTACGACTTCATCGCCATCAAAGCAAGGACCACAGTTATGCCGACTGCGAATTTCAACCTGTTAGAATGAATGTTTAGAAATTGTTAACAATCCAACAAAAATGTTGGATTTATCAGCATTACGAATATCTCCTTCTTACTCTAAACATGATAAAACTGTATACCCTGGATGGAATATATATTAGACTTCACTATATATATTAGACGTCTCTATAATAGACTTCGTCCAACTCCAATCTTGCCGAGAAGCTTGGTAATTTGCTGTTGTACTTAATCCTGTTAATAGATTCATTTAAATATTGGAATATTCATTGGAATATTGCCAATACTAAATTCTAAACAACATAGATTTTCTACCAAAATAAAAAAATCTGCATGAATTTGTGCTTGATCATGATGAGGCTAGAGAAATGGTTACTGCATTGGAAGTCAGCGGCTTAACACTTCGGTTGCATAGACAATTCAAAGTATACTTGTGTTAAAGATTCATATAAAAACAGTATACCAATGCTCTCTACATCTGTAGCTCGGCTCCTAGATATGTGTAAATAATAATCAAACATTCGTCTTGATAAGCTCGTTTGAACGGTTTATAGAATTTATGTACATTTACAGCACTGAGGGAAAAGGGTCTCGGACTGTGAACAATGTAAAAATCATTTATATAAATATATAGTAAATATATAGAGCCACAATTTTACATCAAATCTTTCAATGTTATAATTAACTAATTATAATGTTAAAGAGGCCACAGAACCAAAATATATGCAACAGAAGCTGTCTTGCTGACATCAAAACGTTTTTCCTGGCAGTGTTGAAGTAATGTATAAAATTTCTAGCACTTAGCTATTTTTGAGTGAGTCTATGATCATTAATTTATTGTGTAAATGACTGTTACATCAACCGTACCCATTTTAGATTCATTTTGGTGCTTGCATAAGTGTTGATATGGGGCTCCATTGTCAGTTATTATCATATACGAATATACCTGTAGAACCGGGTATGTGAAAACCAACAGACCTAATATCTTGTTTATTACTAAATATACTCATAGAAATATATTAATGCCTTCAGATAAATGAACAGTTGAACACATGTACTGTAATTTATTTATACGACTACATTTACATTTAAACGAGTGTACTCCATAATTATAAACCTTTTTATTCAAAAGTGAATGAATTTTGAAAGTAAAATATAGAACAGAGAAACGATTTTGGATAAAAACGATTCTGCATTGATAATATTAAATGAATGTATCTAACCTCTCTTATTAAGAAAGAATCTTCATGTCCTGCCTCAACTTCAGTAGCAGAGAAAGCTTTGTCTAATAGTTTACACTTTGCATCAAATGGTCCATCTAGATGAATGCGGCATCTTTTGAATCGATGCGGAGCAGTGCAAAGAACCTGCCGTGCATCTTCAACTGACATAACTTCGTAATAACCTTCATCTTGGTACCTAGACTCATTTGCCTCTTTGAAATGTAAAGAGGAAAACAAAAACATAGTTAAATCATAAGAGTGTGTTATATAATTTTAACTGAACATTCATCTTTTTGTAGAAGTTTAAAGAAGCACGGACCAGGTGCTCCTGTAAAGTAAAAGTAAATTCATACTGAAAACCACGTTGGTTATGATAGGGTTATTCTTTTCGGTTTATTCTATAATATATGGTTATGATAAGGTTATTCTTATTTAAATAAGAACTGCACAGTATTTTGAAGAATGCAATAACTAGAATTTCATCCTTGCACTAACATTGCATATTTATTCTGACGAGTCATGAGCCCGTGTGTGTTTAAATCTAGTGAGTTCGTTACAAGTGTGCTCAATAACATTAATGACAAATTTGATGATCGAAACCAAAAACCTGACATGATATTTATTAAGAAATGCACACTGGGCAGACAAACAACAAAGAAGATAGTCGTTATCATCAGGTTTAAATGATTTAAGTAAGTTATTCCCTTGTTTTCGTGAACTTTATCCTACGGTATCGATTTAACATCCGTTTCATTGTTGACTGGCAACATTGGGGACACTGAATAAGCATCATTAATAAATGAAGCTATGATTAAAATCAAAGGACTAACCTTCGCCCTGTAGATCAAAATCATCGTCCTCATCCGAGTCAAATACCGTCATGACATCTTCTAGATTTGAGTCATATGATGGCTCCTCTTCCACTTCACCATTTCTTATCACCCTTGAACTCTGTTCAACTGCTACGTCGCTTGTGTCATAGACAGACGATGAACACACACTGATTTCTCGATGGCGTTCATTCGCTACCATAGCCAATCTCCCTTTTGGCTTTTTCATCGAAGCAAAATTTCCAGTCTTTTCTTTGCGCTCAAACCGTTTCCCTTCTTCCACAATATCATCATCTTCGCACTTGCCCAATCGCAACAATTTGAGCTCCTCACGCAATTCAGATTCCTCCTCAGACAACTCAGCATGTCCATTACTTGTTTCCAAAATCATGGTTTTTGGTGAGATGTGCCCGAGTTCAATAAATTTCCGGAAGGCAACGGTTCTGTATAATTCCCATCTAAAATTACATAGTTGAATATAAAGAGGCGCTGCAATATTTAATGCACATTTATAAAGCTGAGCTAGTTGATTGATGATGAACATGAATATCTGGACTCCGCAGTTCAACTATTTATATTTGGTGGAGCATCAAAGCCTAGTTAATTCGGGTAAACAGCCTTAGAGTAGTAAGAGGGTAGCAAGGGTGCAAATGACTCTCGGAGCTATGTTTAGTATGTGTGCAGATTGGATGACATATCCATTTTTGTGTGGTATGGCAAGATCGGACATTGAAGCAATGAACCCTATACGAACCCTAATGAACTTCTGCTAATAACATTCTGTTTGTTCTACTAACAACTGTTACGACAAGATGAAAAAGAAGTAGAGCAAATTTGATATAAAAAACAAACCAAATAAAGAATTGCTTGCAAATTACTTTGTAGCAGTAGAATTTTTAGTGTGATTGTGAAAATAGATAAATCATCTGACATTTTTCTGGAACTTTTTCAGAAGCAAAAACCTTCATAGCAAAAAGCTGTATACGGCTGACAAGACTACAACATCTTGTACTGTCAGCATACCAATATACAAAAATTGTTTTTCCAAGCATAGTCATCAGTTTAAAATTGCTTTCAAATGCACGTATACACTCTTCCCTTCTAAAACAAAAACACAATTCAAAAATTAGAACATCATTTATTAAGTAAAAGTACTGCAAAAAGGAACGTACTTGTGATTGTTTTTACAAAACGGGTTGTGCTTCCGTTTTGACAATGCTCCCAATCCAGCCACAGTGCACTTTCCACAGATGTAAACAAACCGACCCTTATGCTTACAACAGATTCTCTCGACATCAAAGCGAAGCTGAAGAGTGGAACTGGTTAAATTCTCAATGAACTTCTCCACTGTTAACTTTTTCGCGGAAAAATAGCTGCAAACAATTGCGTATAGTTTGTACACAATGAATACAAATAGTATAGGGTTTGTGATAAATCTAGATAATTGTCATTAATATTAATAAAATGTTAATTTAAATTTAGGAGCTTTCATCTGGTTAAACTGGTCAAATTCTCACTTGAACATATGATAGTATCCTAGTAGGATGCTACGTCTTGCGAGATCCTATTCAAGCTACAGGATGGCAGTTACATATACATGATCTCGTTACCTCATATAAATAAAATAAATTTGTTTTTTCTGTCTAATAAATAATGTTTTGTTAATTCTATCTACCTGTTCCACATTTTTCTTTCTTCCAAGCTGTGAGGGTTCGGACAGTGGTTTTTCTCCAGGCACTCTTCTCCTCTCAATAGGCTTTCGCACAACTCCCCATCGATGTCCATACGAAACTGTTTCGGACGTGGACGAATTTCAATCCATTTCGATTCCTTCTGCTCGTGGCTACGTATCACTAGTTTGCTTTTAGAACATTCTCCGCATACAGAGCCAGGAGATCTTTCAATGCAGCGCTCGCAAGCCAAGTTAATGTAATACTGTTTGATGATTGACTCGTATGCCTCGGTCGATGCATTTGACTGCAGCTTTGGTTTGCGCTTGCGCTCGGGTGCAGTTTTTGCTTCAGTTTCACCACCTGGAGAATAAACATTTCAAGCAAGAAAGTGATTTGTTATTTGTTTCTAATTATTTAACTATTTTTTAATATAATATCTAATATTTATTTATTATATTCACAGTTATCTGCTTCTTATTATGACATTTCTGAATGACAGTCGCTGATATACATTTCTGAGGCTCGTATTTACAACCATGGTCTGCCTCTGGTCAGTCCAGAATTAACAGTTATTTTTAATCTTATTGGTATGCAATACAATATCCTCATACAGAATTTGTATAATAATATTAAACATGTAACAAGCTATGCAAACGCACAACTTCTTCAGACATTTCTCTCAAAATTCTTTCTTAACATCTGATGCTGAGCGTATGCTCCATCAGCCATGTGCTGAAACCGCTACATACGCATTGATGACATTCAACCCCGGGGAGGTGGCACAGGCTTCTGCTCTTGGAACCTTGAGCTCATAGTTATGATAATGTTAATAATGCTGATAATAGTATATGATGAAGACGATGTTGATGATGCATCAGACATTCAAGTTTACCTAGTTATTAACCAATTTAAATTTTTGTTAGAATTGTGAAAATCTTTCTATTGGTTTCCTCTTCACTGCTACGTTACATTACAAATTTTTCTTGTAGCCTGCCCTAATTATGGCTTCACTTTTGTGAAGTTGCAAATTAATAAGCAACAACTGAGCATCAATTAGCTAATCATTTACAGTTAAATGAACATGTGCAACATACCTAATGGTATTCCAGAAACATCGGTATTCCATGTCATTCCATCACGCGGGCTGTACTTCCTAAAAGTCAATGGCTCTTCTGATGTTCTTCCAGTTCTCTGACACAATTTGCTCTTACTTCCACCAGATTTATTTGAATTGTTGTTGTTATTATTGTGAACAGCACTGATAGCTGCTATCTGCCCAGATTGTGATACGCTTTCTACATCATCACTGCTTCCTTGGGTGTCGATAGACTCGCGTGATGTACTACTTCTTGTGCTCTCGAGATCCGTCAAATCTCCAGTCGACTGACTGACAGATCCCTGCCTGTCACGACGAACAGCTTTAACTCGGAATTTTAACTTTCTTTCTGCAATATTAAATAAAACACGTTTCTTTCAACCCTTTGGCTTCAATAAATTTATACAAAATATACATAAACTAATAGTGAACAAATGAATAAGCCTACTGTAACAGTTGAAAGCAGTCTGCGCATATTGTGCCGGTTTTAGCGGCATTCAGCTGTTTAAAGTGTGACAAACAATTTCCCTAATATTTTAGATATAATTAAAACAAACTAAATTTCCCAACTTTGTTCAGACTTTTCAGGTTGCCTAAATTGGCCATTTTTTCAGGTTGTCTTTGTTATGCAGGTGTACGGGCCCTCTGTGATGGTACCTATGCAACATTTATTTACACAACCAATGATACCATGACTACATTAATGAAAAGCAATAGTAAAATGCAAAACTATCAGATAAATATGCTGCAGGCCTCTCCTAGTGACAATACATCGCCCTACTGGAAGACAATAATGTTTGCACCGTGTTAAGAATGTGTTGGTTAATGCCTGGGCTATCTAATAAGTAGGTATAAGCCAGCATCTAATATTTAACTAAAGATCCATACCGCCAAAATAATGTTTTCTAGAAAGCATGGGTATAGTTAAAGGCATACTACTAGTACCTCTAGAATTACTAGGATTAGAAAGAAGTTAAACCAGACTACATTAACAAATTATAATCAAATTACCCAGTAAAACTGTGCAGTTTTAGTTTGAAAAACTGAAGTGCCATATTTCAAACAATACGTTTTCATTTATCCAGTAGGATATTGACTGAGCATTTATGCACATTTCACCTTTGATTAGTAACCATTGAGATTCATTAGTTTCACATTGTCTTAGTTATCTACACTATACTGACCGATTTACATTACATTAAATTCAAGACTCTCATTATCAAACACTGAACATTTGAAGATAATATGTATGCTTAGATAAGAATTAGCAAACAATACCTTTTCTACATTTACGTCTTTCATTTTTTTCTTCAGCTTGTTTTCGTTGCTTCAAAATACAAAAATATAAGCATCAGATGAATTAGTTGGTAAGGATTATCTATGGCCCTATTCATTCGTATTGCCCTATATTGCCCTACATATTGCCCTATCCTATCGTATCCAAAATCCTATTGACTAATAATTTTAAACAGCACTAGCATTTTTGTCATTTTCTATTACCAATTTTGTTGTAAACAAAAATGGTAATTATAAGTTTAAATGGACAAAAAATCGGGACGCTCGTGACGCGC
>JAQGBK010000018.1:0-14409 GCA_034698505.1 Stercutus niveus
ATGGCCACTTTCATTGCCACCAGGTTGTGGTCCGAGTCTGCATCGGCTCTTGGGTAACTCCGTGCGTTTTTGACGCTTTTCCGATAACGTTGTCGAACCATGATGTATTAACCAGCACCCGGAAAGACTCACATCGAATCAAATATCGAATCAAATAATCAATGCTGAAGGGGCGCTCAACTAGAGCAGAGGAGGGCAGATGTGTTACAGTAGCATACCATGTTTCAGAATCTTGTTAACTGTTCGTCAATTTCACTTTTAAAGAAAAATCTTAAATTACTTAACTTGTCTAAATGTCTTAAAAGAGACTGTCACACGTTTTCGGTACTTGTTTTTTAATTCACACCGAAAATAATTTGTTTGGAGTTTAGTAATGAGAGCAAACCTTTGTTCAAACTCGGTTTAAAGGAATTTGGATCCATACGGACCTCTTCCGTATGAGTCCAAAATATTTTAAACTGAGTTGAAACAAAGATTTCCTCTCATTACTAGACTCTCGAAAAAATATTTTGGGGGTGAATTAAAAAACAAGTACCGATATGTATGCGTATTTTAATATATACCGTGTCTATGATGAACCGATACAACTTTTCTTTCTAAACTATCTACCTTACTAAGTGTTCAAAGTTTTCGATTTTTCCCTACAATAACTAGGTTCTATCTCTGTTGTGGTCACCAAGTCTTGTTGAATTTATGGAAAAATTTGCAAAAGTTATAAATTAAAATGAGTTGTCGAGAGTGGACTACCCCACTGCTGCAATTTGAACTGACGCCACTATTATGCATATTATTTTATGCGCCAATATATTTTACAAAATTTATGATACTTGGCCAGTTGGTACACATAAACTACATTCAATTTCAACACATCTACTAAATTTAGTTCATTCCACTCAAGCGTCAGTATGCTGCGTGAGCGCATGTATAGGAGTAAGATGCCGTCAGAAAACATTGCAATGTACAGCGTTGTTATTCGCAGCATCTGAACCATAATTTTTACTAGACAATTACAAAAAAATCATAGTTTATCAATTGATTGATCAAAATCTATGAAATTTTGTAAATAAGTTGCAAATTGAAGGCAGTTTTTGCGTACCAAGTATCATAAATTTGGTAAGGATGTTGGCGCATTTTTGTGAATAGGAATAAGTGGCGTCATGACATGAGATTATTGCAGATTGCCATAGTGGGGAAGTCCGATCTCGACCACTCAATTTAAAATCTTTGTTATTTTTCAAAGAAATTCCACTAAACTTGGTGAACACAACAGAGATGGAACCTAGTTATTGTAGAAAAATAATCAGAAAGTGTGAACCCGTAATCATGTAGATATTTTAGAAAGAAAAGTGGTATCGGTTCATCGTGGTGTAATAATTATGTTGAATAGTAGGACCCATGCGAGAGCTTGTTTACTCAAGCCTTATGTCAATACTTTCATGAGGCTTGCGTTTTATCGTGTGTTTTAAGTTGTGCTGTATTTTAATTGCCTATGACAAACTGTAAAATAAATAAATATATAAATAAGAATTGTAAAACCACAAATACTCAGATTTTGGGTATTTATGATTATGTCAAAAATACACAATTCAAAATAACCCAAACATATTTAAATCAAAATCGAAATACAAAAATTATCTTAATTTAAAACCAAAATCAAATGATCACTCAAGTGCTTTTAAATCATTTGATTTGAAATTTGTGGGGATTAGTAGCCAGATTGGGCCCCTTGGGGAGATGATTTCAAATCAAATATTTGAAATCATCCCCCGCAACAGTCACTGGCGACAGTGGATTCTAAAGTTGAAGTTTTTGTTCTACAAACACAGTACATTGTTACAAAATCTGATATTCCAGACATACACGGTGTTTACAGAAATCTGGATCAACCAGATGTTTCATTATAACTCAGTCAATTATCAGTCAATTTACTTGAAATTTGGAATATAGTAGGCTTAGTGAATATGGTCTTCAAATAACAAATTTAGCATGAATCCGATAGATGCTTCACCATTAAATAACCTCATAATTACGCCATTACTATACTGTTGCATAAACGGTTTAACGTTGTTGTAAAACACGGTTGGATACCAAGCATATCTCCTGTGGAGAAAGCATGCTAGTTGTAAACGTTTTCAGACAAAACAATCACGATGGAGCGAAGCAATTTTTAAAAGAGGTTCCCAAACTAAAAAGTATGCTTGTAGCATTGCCCCGGGTCGCGCCGACCGCAAACTTCGCGCACTGTCGGTAACCGGAGGCCATGTCGTTGACACAACAAAGTCTGAGACAAATAATTTGCAATCAAGCTGAATTATATTTCTTTAATTTAGGGAATAACATTTGACTTGAATCTGAAATGCATGAGAAACGCACTTCTAATGCAAGAATGCATAAAAGCCATTTTAAGCTGTGTATGCCGCAATAATGTAATGACATCTTTGTGAGGTTATTTAAAAGTGAACCATCCATCAGATTCGTACCATATTTTCACTCGAAGAAAAATTCTGAATCCCTGATTTGAAATTCTGACTAAATCCCTAGTTTGAGGGCTGAGTTTGATGTTAACTTGGCGATCATGATGATCATGATGATGATTACGATGGCGATCATGGCTATGACACCCAAGAACTCCATTAATACGGGACAGTATAACATGAAATTGGGCTTGTTGAGTTCGTCTTGACCACGGAATGTGCCAATTGTCTTAAAATCTGTTAAAATCCGCCATTGAGACCCATAACATGGACGAATTATAGTAGCCTATCTATCGTATACAATGTACGGCTTCAGTAAGCGATTCTACAGAGGGAGCGGCGTTCACATGCCTGGTGTGTGGCAGACCCTGCGACTCAAGGATTGGCCTCCTCAGCCACTCCAGAACTCAGCAACAACCACAACACTAAAATCATGGAAATCGATGCGTCTACCACTACGGCTGCAGTTGAATGCGTTCTGAATTAACCGTTGAAAGTTTCCATGACAACGTTCGCAATGCGTCACCTCGCCGCGTATTCATGCAGGCTTCGCTGCATTATTTTGAAAAAGGGCGTATGGGACAGGAAGGCTCTTCCTCCATAGCGGCCAACCACTGCAACAGAGACTGATAGCTGCTCGTCTTGGGCCTCCCAAGCCAGAGGCTGACCATCAGTTAATGCCGAGAGAGGAGTTGCGGCTCGGCGCAAACCGCAGCTTCTTTAACCTACGCGCAAGTGATAGTGGTTTGCGTTGGATTTGTTCTAATAATGGAGCTCAAAATTGGAACCTGGAACGTAAAAACACTGCAGGAAAAAATCAGCACTGGTTGCCCTCGAGCTTCGTCGACACAATATCGGCATCGCTGAGCTGAGCGAAACGCGGCTAGCAGACGAGGGACAGCTGACGGAGGCCAACGGCGGTGGTTTACAGACATCCCGACCCTTGGACATGCCGACCCAAGCCAAAAAAGACATCTCGACCAAGGTCAAGATGTCTAGGACTTCTCGACCCCGTAGAAATAAGACATTTCGACCTATAATATAAAGGTCGGGAAGCATACGCAAAGGTCATTTTGTATTTTAAATACCGTCATGGTTTGTTTTAACCGGTTTTTACATTGTACCAAAAGTAATTTCAAAGAAAAATAACTATTTGTGGTTAAAAATGACATGTACGTAGTTTAATGGCACTACTATTATAATTGTGTGACTAAATTTGAAAAGCTGAAGACATAGGCCTAATGCGTATCGAAACTTGACAGATACGCTTGTTGGCAATGCTTGTTGATCAATAATTTACAAATAGATGATTGGTCAGTTTATTTCTATGACGTGATTGCATTAAGCCGCCAACGCTGAAGGGGCGCTCAACTAGAGCAGAGGAGGGCAGATGTGTCACAGTAGCATACCATGTTTCAGAATCTTGTTAACCGTTCATCAATTTCAATTTTAAAGAAAAATCTTAAATTATTTAACTTGTCAAAATTTCTTAAAACAGACTGTCACACTTTTTCGGTACTTGTTTTTAAATTCACCCCCAAAATAATTTGTTTGGAATTTAATAATGAGAGCAAACCTTTGCTTAAACTCGGTTTAAAGGAATTTGAAGCCATACAGACCTCTTCCGTATGGGTCCAAATTCGTATTTTGGTATCAGTTCATCGTGGTGTAATAATTATGTTGAATGGTAGGACCCACGTGAGACATTGTTTACTCAAGCCTTATGTCAATACTTTCATGATGCTTGCGTTTTATCGTGTGTTTTAAGTTGTGCTGTATTTTAATTGCCTATGACAAACTGTACAATAAATGATTAAATAAATAAGAATTGTAAAACCACAAATACTCAGATTTAGGGTGTTTATGATTATGTCAAAAATACACAATTCAAAATATCCCAAACATATTTAAATCAAAATCGCAATACAAAAATTATCTTAATTTAAAACCAAAATCAAATGATCACTCAAGTGCTTTTAAATCATTTGATTTGAAATTTGTGGGGATTAGTAGCCAGATTGGGCCCCTTGGGGAGATGATTTCAAATCAAATATTTGAAATCATCCCCCGCAACAGTCACTGGCGACAGTGGATTCTAAAGTTGAAGTTTTTGTTCTACAAACACAGTACATTGTTACAAAATCTGATATTCCAGACATACACGGTGTTTACAGAAATCTGGATCAACCAGATGTTTCATTATAACTCAGTCAATTATCAGTCAATTTACTTGAAATTTGGAATATAGTAGGCTTAGTGAATATGGTCTTCAAATAACAAATTTAGCATGAATCCGATAGATGCTTCACCATTAAATAACCTCATAATTACGCCATTACTATACTGTTGCATAAACGGTTTAACGTTGTTGTAAAACACGGTTGGATACCAAGCATATCTCCTGTGGAGAAAGCATGCTAGTTGTAAACGTTTTCAGACAAAACAATCATGATGGAGCGAAGCAATTTTTAAAAGAGGTTCCCAAACTTGTTTGTACTCATTTGTGTAGATATTGAAGAGAACAATTGTAGTAAGAATAATATCGCATCTGCATCATTAGGTTTTTGTCTGTAGACAAAATGGAGCGGATAAAATGTTGTATTATTTTAATATACTGTTTTAACCTTTTCTAATCAAAATATAAACCCTGAATATTGTTACAGTTTGTCCATAACGAATGAAATCTCCATCCGCGAGCAGACCTTTGAGGCACTAAAATCAGACAATCCATTCAAGCTGGACTTGGTCTACCCAATCTTGGAGTTGATAGCCAAGAATGTTATATACTCAAAGAAACACTCCTTCTTCTATTGATGTAGATACGTAGCCCTAGTTACTTATGCTACGAATATGTGGATTATACAAATTAAAGCACTTGTAGGCATCATTAGAAGCATTTTTTTGGTGTCAAATCTTATGTTTTCTGGATCGAGGAATCCATTGGTGAAACTCTATTTTCAATTCGAATTCAATATGGCCGCCAAAATTCAAAATTGCGTCAAAAAGTATCAGAATTAGACAAATTATTAATCAAGAAATCCCTTTAAAATTAAACAAAAAATTTCTGATTAATTTTTTCCATGGAATACTGTTTATAACTATTGTCAGAAAAGATATTTCAAAGGTTACCAAAATCAGACTGCCAAAAGTAGGTCAGATCTTTTAAAATCCAAATTGGCCGCCATAAATCGTTTTAATAAATTAAACCTTTTGTAGGTAAATTAGAAACATGTTCTTGCTGTCAAATCTTTTGTTTTTCTTGGTTAAGAAATTCAATTTTGAAGCATTATTTCTTATCCAAATTCAATTTGGCCACCAAATTTCCACATGGCGGCCAAAATTTGCCAAAACCTGATATAAAATATATACGAATGTATTAAACCATGTTCCATGGTTTTGACAAAACACAAGTTCTCCTGGTAAAAAAAAACCCACAGTATTAGCTTAATCTATTAGTTTACTTTGTTTTTCCACATTGAGATGGAGCAAAGTGTAAACTAGAATGATACTAACACTAGTAATACACATGACTAGATTACAGCATTGAGCTTTTGTTCATTTTAAATGAACAAGTTGCAAATCCTAGTTACATGCCTGATAACTAAATATCGTTGTCATGCTAAGGATCCATGTAGACCCCTTTAGGGTCCTAGAATCTGTAACTTACCCCTAAAATAACCTCTAAGGTTCTTTCTAGTGAGACTTGAAGCTTTATTGGGGACTATTCACGTTCTAGTATGGATGCTTGAGGATAATCTATGGACCATCTGTGTCCCAATGGGTCCCCGACTTCTCATAGTGACGACTTGTGGTTTCTGACAGACCTCTGATAGTCTTATAGGAGCCCAAAAGGATCTCCTGAAAACCTCTGAAGGTGATAAAAAGGACCCATGATGAACTCCTAGGGACCCCTGAGGAATTACTATGGAGTCCTGAGGGTCTTTGGATCCCATTAAGGGTCTTCTAGGGATCTATCCAAATCTATGGGACTCTGAAGGTCTCCTAGGTACAATTGAGAGTCTCCTAAGAGGTCGTTAACGATATTCACTGGTTCCCAGGTCCCTAGGAGACCCTCGCATGTTTCAGTACTTGTACTTTAGATACATTCAGGGGTTCCCCATTCCCCAGAAACACTCTTATCCAACACAATTATCCAAGGCCAAGGGCCTTGGATAATTTGAGAGCCTTGGAGACCCTCAGGGGTTCCCAGATACTCTCAATGGTCTTTAGGAGACACTTACAGCTTCCTAAGACACATCAAATTGTCTCATATTGGTCTTTTGGAGGCCCTCGTGCGTTTCAAACAAACGCTAAAGAGTACCAAGGAAACCCTCAAGGTTCATATCAGGCCCTCAGTGGTCTCTAGGAGGCACTAATTGATCATGTTAAGACCTTCAGTGGTTCATAGGAGACCACCGTGTGTCCATAAAGACCATCCTGAAGGTGTTCCTAGGAACGCCTCCAGAGAGTACATGCAATGAGACCCGCAGGAAACCCCTCAAACTGATTAAGGGCCTTTGTACACGCTCAGGGGCCCCCAGTCTCCCCAGATATCCTCAAGGTCCTCAGGAGACCTTCAGTGGAACCAAGAAGATAATCAAGAGTCCCAATTAGTTCATGGATACACAGTGACCCTTAGAATTGCAAAAAGAGACTCATTGGTGGTTAAAGCTTAAAATTGTTATACTTATATAACAATGAGAGCTCTTTAGCAGGCTTTCAGTGGTCTTTTGGAGTCACTCTCATGGGTCCCTAGGAGACATTCTGGGGTCTTCGTAGATCTTCATGGATACTAGGAGAACCTTCACAGACCTCAGGGGTTAAATGAGATCACAAGGGGTACCAGGAAGGTCTTGAGGTATCCCTTTAAGACCTTCATAGGTTTGTACTAGGCACGACAGCAAGAGCAGAATTATTAATTTCTGATAATTTTGGATGCCATTTTTAAATTTGGTGGCCACATTTAATTCGGATTTAAAATACTGCTTCAATGATGGATTCCTTGAATCAGAAAACATAATATTTGACACCAAAAACACGTTTCTAGGATGCCTACTAGTGTTTTAATGTATATAATTAGATTTATGGCGGCCATTTTGGAGTTTTAAGGATTTTACCTACTTCCAGTTGTTAGATTTTGGTAAACTTTTGATATGTCATTCTGACAACAGTTACAAACAACATTCCACAAAAAGAAATTCTGGTAACACTATTATTAGAAATAGTGGCAATACCTACTAATGAGCCTACTATAATGTAGGCCTATACGTAAACGCCAAACGTAAGGTAATATGTGAGCGTTTACGTTGTTGGTTGGGATTGTAAAATGCAAAATGCAAAATGTGGGTTTATTGTTCATTTCGACGCCTGTCGGTGTCATCGGGGACATAGCGTGAGACTATAACTTGATAAAGGGTGTACAAAGTTTACGAAGTGAATGGTAGTAGTGATGGTGGTTGTGGTATGGTAGTAATATGGTAGACTGCATCCACAAACATGATAGGGATTGGCCTTGGTTCGGATTAAGGTATGGATAGACTTAATGTTAACCTTATGCACTTAACCAATTAATCATAAGGTTAATACAAGTAACCCTAAGGATTTGGACCTGGGTTACGCTTATATTCCTCCTTATACTTATAAAAGTCAATGACTTATAGCGACCGTACCCCAACTGTTAGTTTGTAGTTTGCTTTATCCCTGATGTAGCCTACTCAGTCTCCTTAGGACAAGGGAGATGTGATGGTCTGCCAGGACCACTGGCGGCGCTTTAAAGCTGGACGGAAGCAGTTTACAGTCCTCAGATAACTTAAGCTTATTCTATTCTTAATTCTTTCTGTATGTACTTAAATGATTATGTATATCTGGATCTGGCTGGCTAAAAATTATATATCATATATATTTGTAAGTATATAAAATTTGTAATAAAAATAAAAAAATACATAAATTTCCATACAAATTTATATAAAAAACGACTTACACACTGGGGTTGCACTTTTATGCATGGAGACACAGCATACAATTAATTAACTTCCAAATATTTTATAGAACACAGGACTCACCAGTAGAGCAGTGGGGTCCGGTCCACCCCTCCATGCACTTGCCCCCCAGACAGACGCCAGATCTCGTACAGCGTGTACCGTTAGCACAGTAGCAGCGATCCGTGCAACTTGGTCCAAAGTAGCCCCGGCCGCAGACTGTACACAATCATATTCAACATAAAAGCTGCATTTTAAAACAATTTATTTACATACACTAGCAATGGTTGCATTGAAGAAATGTATTTTAGTGTAGAATTGTCAAAAAACGGAATCAGCAAATTACAATCACCACCTGTGACTTACGAGTAAATTTATTAATTATTTGTGCGGAATATACTGTAGTATCCGATACTGAATTTTTTGCATTTAGACTGTAAACTACTAAATGTTGCATTATTGCATATAGTACGTAGAAATGCTACACCCAGCTTCAACATCCAGCATTACATGCATGGGCCTACAATAATTATTATTCGCATAATATAGTATTGCTGATACTAATTGGAGTATTTCGATACATCATATAAAACATTTAAAATATAAAATAACTTAATTGACTGAAGCAGAGCAGTTATACTCAATCACTCAAATTTTTATAGGATTTGTAATGGAAGTTATATGAAGAAAGCAATTGCAATAGATATCACAAAGAAGCGCATGAATTTGTTTGTTTTTAACCGAAAACGCATTATTTATATTATTCATACATTCATTCATTATTCATTCATTCATTCATATATTATTCATTATTGTGGTTATTTTCCGTCGAGATGTTGTAAACGTGTCGGGGCGCAGTGCCTAACACTGACTAAAACCTTAGTACAAGTTCACCTTTACTCCCGATAATTGATTACAGTTCTCAGTACTACTGCGACTGATTCGTCTCACAAGAAACAAGAAGAGAAAAGACGGACACGTGGACATCTTCTAGTCACACCCTTCACATTAAGAACTGCCAGAGGACGATTGTCGATGCCAGGGCTTCTCAGTCTATTTTGTGGGGACCCCTTAAAAACAGAGAACTGAGGAGACTCCTTGCTTTTTGTGAGCTGCACAATTTTTATAACGTGTTAAATAAACAAATTCTTAATTGTATGTAGTAAACCTGATAGACAGATTGCATGTAGTAAACCTGATAGGCAGATTGCATGTAGTAAACCTGATAGACAGATTGCATTTAGTAAACCTGATAGACAGATTGCATGCAGTAAACCTGATAGACAGATTGCATGTAGTAAACCCGATAGAAAGATTGCATGTAGTAAACCTGATAGACAGATTGCATGTAGTAAACCTGATAGACAGATTGCATGTAGTAAACCTGATAGAGATTGCATGTAGTAAACCTGATAGACAGATTGCATATAGTAAACCTGATAGACAGATTGCATGTAGTAAACCTGATAGACAGATTGCATGTAGTAAACCTGATCGACAGATTGCATGTAATAAACTTGATTGCAAAAGATTGAAAGATTGAAAATTGCATTGTACTGCTGGATAGCTCAGTTGTTTAGGGCGTCGCTCTTGGTTTTAGCGACCCAGATTCGAAACCCACCACTGACTGACATTCTAGTATTGGTCATTGAGAAGGAAAACTGCGCAAAAATAAACCCTTGAGGAAGGCAACGGGAAACCACCTCAAGTATCTTCCCAAGACGGCAACTTCCAAATGGCAGATGCCACCGGACCTGTCTAACGGCAGAGCACTACCATGTCCATGTAGTAAACCTGATAGACAGATTGCATGTAGTATACCTGATAGACATATTGCATGTAGTAAACCTGATACACAGATTGCATGTAGTAAACCTCAGACAGATTCGTCGGCTGGCAAGTAATAGTGGTCGTTATTTGAAACACATTAATATCGTCTAACGACAGTAAGCAGCCGACGATATGCTATTTAATACCGTACCGTAACACTGGGCACTACAAGGTAAGGCAAGTACAGTTGAGTATCGGAGTATGTACTGTAAATATACTGTAGTATACATAAAGGTATATAAATACACACACCTGTATATACGCTGAGAACCCTATCTCCCCCACACGTCTGAGAATGATCACCGGAGCAATACGTATTGCAGTGCACTTCAGGGTGAGAGCCTTGTGTGTTGTATGAGTTGCCGCAATAACATTCACCATAATACTGTTCAATAGAAGCAAAGAAAACCACATTAGTTTTGGAAATATAACAATATTAACAGTATTACGAACAACTGAACAAGCAATATTTTTCTGCTGTAGTAAATAAGAAAATATTGAGACAAGCAATATTATCACCATACAACTTACAAGTTATTCATTCAAGCATTAGTATTGATAATATCATCGTATATCGATAATATTTATTATATATTTACACGATAATATGTATATGTTACCGATGATATTTAATTATTTATTCAGTATGGGGTTTTTCTTCATATAGGAATACCAACATTGTGGAAAAACAGACATAGGCCTTCAAGCAGACAGAGAGACAGACAGACAGACAGAGACAGACAGACAGGACGAACAGACAAAGTTAGTAGTGACTTCACTATATCATTATCGTTTTGTCATTCGTTTCGTTGACAACTGACAACATCGAGGACGCTCCCAGGACCGTTCTGTATTGTACTGTAGTTACAAGCTATTACCGTAGGCTAACTAATTTTTAACTACTTTACGGTACTTCAAAGCTTAATTGAATAGCAAACCTCGACACCGAAGTAGGTCACGGCTGAGTAACGTATACGGCAGACATTGCGGCACAGCTCAAGGGTGGTGTTCTGTAGCTGGTGATAATGCTCCATTACACGCTTTCCATTCACATTGTCTCTAAAGCAGCCGAGATAGTCGTCAACACTGACGGGCAAATAGCTCACTGCTGTAAACAAATAGATAGCGACTTGTTGTATATCAGTGCATCACACTTCCCTAACAGCTTCTCTATTATAGCAACCAGGGTTCAGCGTAGACCAAGCCTAGAGCCAAATTAGGAAAAAAAGCAAAAAAGATTAGTGCCGAATATTTTAAAAGTTTCGCGCAAGGCTTTTGGTGAATTTTTCATAGCAGATTTTCTTTTTGCAAAATTCAAATAGAGTTTTACTTTCACTGCTGGAAATTTAGATCACAGTAAATCAAGCCTTCGTGCAGGTAGCATTTAGCTACTGCAGTATAATCTCTATTAGACTGTAATAGACCTATTGATATTTAAGACATTAATACTTTAATATTGGACTCCGAGACTCCAAGTACAAGCACCAGTCTATCCCACCTAGCTGGAATTGCAAATTTCAAATTTAATTAATAATTAAATTTGTTAAGTTGCAAATTGCTAGAAAAATGAAATAAAGAGCCTGGTTGACACAAATTCACAAAAATATGCACCCAATAAATTTGGAAGAAAAGCTTTTCAACTGGCAAAAAACTTTTTAGCGAAAACGTGTCTCTTATTTTTGGAACTTAGGCCAAGCCCTGACAATACCCACCACCTTAACCTTGGCAGTAGCGCGTTACAGTTTGGCATTACGTTTTTGTTTAATTAACGGCAACCGTTTGGCTTTTACAAAGTCAGAATATATCTTAAGAATTATTGTATTGTTTTACTTGCAAATGGTAGAGCGAGTCCAAAATAGCGAGTCCAACAGTGCACACAATGCAACTCAACAGTCTATACATATATGCCCCCAGCGCCATTTTGTATTATGACCCAACTCACTCGTACGTACGCTGCACTTCCTACGCACCCTACGCCCCGGTCTCTTTAAATTGTAACCAAGAGGTTCTGAACAATAGGAGCAGAGTATAGGCCTGCATCCAAATTACTATGTCGAAGTAGGCTCACTGAGTACGCCTATTCAAATAATAGCTGTGAATAGTCCAAGATGAAGTGCTGTTCTTTAGTTACAAGCAAGGTTGTCACACCAAAGTTTAGAGGGGCGGCGAAAACGCTCTTCTATCCATTTTTGAGAGGTTCGAGAAGAGAGGGCTCATTCGACGAGCGAGGCTGACGGGCGCTGACCGAAGACCACAAAGCTGGTTCGTATAATTTACCGATGACGTCAGCCAAGTACCGCGGCTGTCCAGAAAGCACCTAACGTTTGACGAGTTCAGCTACTTCATACTAACTCGCTGTCTGATATAATTCTAGCTTTTCAACGCGGGTTGAACAAGGCTCCTTTGTATCTACAATTGACACAAATCTCATTAATTCTTTAACAATTCACACGAGAGATCGAATATGATGGGTAAAACAAAGTCGTGAGTGTAAAATACTAAAGTAGCCAATGCGGGCCAGTAAAAAGTAAAGTAGCCCTTGTAGCCCAGTCGAGATTAGCTTATCGTGTGTTACTGTATGATAATAATAGGATATAATAGGAGACTCGTGCTGATGGTAAACAGTGGAGACTGTGTTCCTGTGGCCCACTATAGATTATCATAACGTTTACTTCCTATTTCTTCAATATTCAAGCCTTAAGTTAATTAACAGCCAATGTTTTAATTGAAATCCAAACTGTGAAATGATGCTGTCATCATTCGTAGGAAAGTTAGTCGTCCCCGGCATTTTGAGCAGGATGTGTGACTTAGGAGATGTATTATGAGCTACTCATAGGATGAGCTAGAAGTGAATATATGTTACAGGCAATGTGTGAAACCAGGGAAATTGAAATTTTAGTTCAATTCAAAATGTTCTCAATTAGTGTTCTCAAGGTGTGTGTTCTCAAAATGTTAGGGTTTACTTCAAAGTGTTCTCAATTAGTGTTCTCTTTGCTACTTAATGCAACGTCTTGTACTTCGACACTGATGATCATAATATAGAGTTGAGATTTTAGTTCACTTTAAAGTGTTCATCAATTTTGCTAAAAATTATTAATATGATTTATAGTTGATTATAGTCATTATAGTTGACTTCAATGTTTCGCCAATAGTTCCCTTGCTACATTAAATAGACATATTATACATAATCTACATCAAAAGTTTAGTTTAAAGTATCAAACATTTTGGTAAATATATTTGAACATAGTCATTATAGTTGACTTCAATGTTGCACCAATAGTCTCATTGCTACATAGTCATTATAGTTGACTTCAAAGTTTCACAAATAGTCCCCTTGCTACATAGGCTATTATACATATTCAAATTCAAAAGTTTAGTATGCACAATAAACTGCATGATTTCATTGTTGAATTGTTAAAAATATTTCTAAGCTAGTCGATATTTAAGCGTCATTATTTAGCAACATTATCATTTCAGCCAATCTGTCAAATTTTCACCATAAAAATTCAGGGATTCTGTAAAATATCTGGTTTTTTCAGGGATTTTGTAAAGTGCCTAAGCGAATCAAATTGCCTGAAAAATTCAGGTATTTTACAAAATCCCTGGTTTCACACATTGCCTGTAACAACGTGTGCGGACAATCTCATGCATCACGAACAAATTCGTGCATGGTTAGTCATGTTTGAGGCTTTGAGCATGCTTAAACATGTGCAGATATGCTCAGACATTTTCAGATATGTTAAAACATGCTCGGACAATCTCATACATGTATGCTTAGAAATGCCGAAACAAAGGGATACAATAAAGGGATACGATAATACATTCACGAAGTGAATACAAACATACATCTGTAATTTGCCTATTCGTATGCCACTCAAGACGTTCCTTTCTATAGTTCACGACGACGCATAACATTCACCACGAGAGGTTATTAAAGGCTTCCGCGCTTGTTCGTTATTACAGAATATTAAATTTTGGAGATGAAAAACACGATCCTCCCGCCCACGTTCATTTCCGTCCCATTCAGTCGCTGTTGGACTCGTCCCGCCTTGGGTGGTAACTGCCCTCTAATCCACGCGCTCATTCCACGAACTGCCATATTTATTGTTCATTGTCTTCTAACAGTC
>JAQGBK010000019.1:0-14372 GCA_034698505.1 Stercutus niveus
AAGCATTTGTCTATGAACAGGTACAGCATTCGATAAAAGTTCAGCTTTTAGTTGTGCCTTAAAAGAGTTAAAATCTGATAGAGACCTCGCCTGTGAACAATTAAATTTCCTCTGCGATAGTTAGCCGTTTGACATTATGACATGTTCTGTTATTTTATTTGTTAAATAACTTGCTTGTAACCTGTGAATTAGAAAAATAATTATTTGGTTCTTGAAAAAATAGCCAGATTTGTTGCTTTATAGGCTAACTATTATCTTGATATTATTATTCTTGAAAAAGGCCAACTCCCTGGCCAAGTATATTTTCACTGGAAGTAGTTGCCATGGCATAACTACATATACGCAAAAAGACATTAAATTTTGAGTACATTTAAAAAAAATTTCTTCCAAAAATGTGTTTTTCATGAGTAAGTCCAATTTTAAAAGTTGAAAGTGCGTACATTTTTACAGACATTTTGAAATTGTGCGTACAGATTTTTAGAGACTGGTTACGCCACTGAGTAGCTGCATGTGTTAATTAAAGCAGTGAGCCAGGAAAACCATATGAGCTTACACAGGCGCACATTTCTTGAAGGAATCATAGTTTCCGGGCGTCACAGGACCACAGGATCCCTGAGCAGTGCCGAGAATGTTGAAGATGTTGAAGCAATCAGGGTTGCCAACCGCGATGTTCGGACCCCACAACAGTTTGCATTGAGTGTCGCTGGTGCGGCACTGGCCCAAGTAGCAGTATGCAGCCACCTGGTGACAAGAGATCAACATTATTTACTTTGATGGATTAATGATTAATTGTTTAACTGATTAGTCCAGTTAGTAAAGTCGTTAAACCTATCATACATCAGTTTTAAGTTGGTAGAGAATTTGGTGTTTTTTGCATAAAGTATTATTACACATTCATCTGGCACCCCTTTCAATAATAGGTCAATAGGTCACAGTGGTCGTAAACATCAAACTTTTACAAACCAAAATATGGTAGGATGAGGTGCCACAATTTCAGTGACAAACTGAAATTCAGCTGGAGTTATATTTCTGGAAAGCAATGAAAGCTCACACCAGACAATGAGTAGCAGGCTTCACATTACTCAAAGACCTAGCACTCCGTGTGGCCAACGAACACCACAAAGGTGAGAATAGGAACATATATAGGGGATAATTACAACATTAGTTCAAGTTATCTATTATTATCAATTGGCAGAAAACAAGAAGGTAAAGTGCACATATTCAGTTAAGGAGCGCATACGTTTGGTGCTTATCTTCATTTACATGCCTTGAGAACCTACACAGCAAAATGGATAGTATGCCTTTGCATCTAAGGAGATCAGCGATACATAGGAGATCAGCAATACATAGGAGATCAACGATACATAGGGGATCAGCGATACATAGGGGATCAGCGATACATAGGAGATCAGCGATACATAGGGGATCAGCGATACATAGGAGATCAGCGATACATAGGAGATCAGCGATACATAGGAGATCAGCGATACATAGGAGATCAGCGACACATAGGAGATCAGCGATACATAGCACGTATGTCTACAGGAACAAGGTCGGCTACTTATTTATATCCAAATCAGCCACCTAAACGAGGCATGTGCACGTAAATTTTTCGCCCATGACAATTACTGAATTCAGTAGAGTACCTATTCCACTCACAAGAGTATGAACATGAAAAAGAACACTTTTGTTTTTGTTCAAGACATTTTTGTTTATGCAAGCTTTCGTTCAATAGGAACATGAACAACATTGACTATGCTTTTTCGGCCGCGCTACAGTAGCCTTTTAGAGGATCCCTAGCGCGCTAGGAAATGGAATTTTACTTTACTTACTTTACAGTGCATAGTACGCGGCATCATAAATTCCCATTAAAATATCTACAGTATGTTCAATCAAAAATCATATTCAAAGGCAAATTTGCAGTACCGTGACTAGGAATATGTTTCCCAGATGTAATAGTCAAACCTTGGATAGACATATCTACACAGATTCCTAGAAGGATTTAGCGGCTCAGATGTACCCGTCAAACGTTAGTTAGACATATCTACCCGGATTCCTAGCAGGATATAGAAGCCCAGATGTACTCGTCAAACCTTGCATAGACATATCTGCACTGATTCCTAGCAGGATTTAGCGGCATTCAGGAAATGGGGGTCAGCCATGGAGCAGAGCGCACAAGACCAGACAGGGGAGTTTGTTTTATCGACCTCTTAACTGCGCAGTCGACTCGGATAACGAGCGACGGGCGGTGTCGGCAACTTAAAGTAAACATGGCCAGCGCTGCGCATGGCCCACGCAGCGGCTTGCAGTAGCTGGGACGCTGCGGCGCTTCACTTGTATTGTTGTTTCATCCTCCCGTCGGCTGCCTCTGCTTGTCGTGTGTACGGACAGACGCTGCTGCGCAAGCGCGGATAGAGGAGGCAGCTCATTCGTAGCTGTCGTCTGTTCAAACACGAACCTCCGACAATCCTCTGCGTCAGATTTCATTTTCTCGCAACGTTGCTGACGTTGCACGCGTTGGGTAGTTTTCTGCAGACGGTAGCAGGGGAAGCATAAGCTTTTCTAAATGATTGACTTCCACCATGTTTGGTGCCCGTGTTACCAGTCGCCAACGAAATGGACGTTAAATGGATACGATGTAATGTTGACGTTATCAGGTCAAATGTTTGTTATCAGGTTACAACTTGGCTAAAACCTAAAATCTAAACCTAAAACACGAAGCACACACTTTGTGGAGTCCTTCACTGTTTTAGATCAAATTTAGATCAAATATAAAGTCAAAACATACTTTTAAGAGGTTAAAGTCTAGATTTTCACGTAACCCAAACCCTCGGTCTCTAATCAGCAAACTTGAACCAATTCCTCTATTTTTACTAACAGAATCCCAAGCCAAACTCTTGGTTTTTAAATAAACCTAACAAACCGTTAATCCTAACAGTAACATTATCCCAAGCCCTCGTCTTTTAATAACTTTGAACCTAATCCAAGCCCTCGGTTTTTAACAGTAACTAACCCGTGTCATAACATAATACTCTGAAGTCTAGATGAATGTAATGGTGGGTGTTAAATGGGAATCATTCAGCGCGTCAGCTGGTCAATTGCAATGGAGGTACAATTAAAGCGGTGGCGTTAGTGTTAGTGTAGTTAAGGAAAAGCTATAACTTTGGTGAAGACGATTCGGCTTTTTGCTGTTAATGTTGAAGATGGTGGTATTAGCATTATTGCCATGCTTTTATTATTCTTTCAGTTAACTCGCTAAAAAGTTGTGCGCTTCCAACCTATTGAACAAACTCGTGTGCATTTGTTCTTTTTCGTAATCGCTGTCAAATTGTAAATTATGTATTTTGTTCTTTGTTGGTTATGATACCGAATAAAACACACAAAAAACTGTCTGTGGAAGTAACTTTTAGCACTGTGTTAAGAGTAGTCGCAGCAGTTTTGCTGGAGCTGCTGCTGCGGCTGCTGTTGCCATAACTGCTGATACTACCACAAAAGCCGCCCTTCGTAAGATAATCTGGTACTGCCAGCAGCTCTATTGAACTCCTCTGTTATCACGACCGGCTCCAGTCGGCCTTTTCATATCGGTATATCGTAACTTGGAGATGACATGTACCATTATTGTATGGGATTCCTTCAAACATAAAAAATAGAATAATGTGTCAAATTTAGCACAACCATACTTATTACACGAATTTTGGTTTTTAAGTTTAAATAACCGAAGTTTTATGATGTATTAAAGTATACGATTAAATTAAAAGTTCGTTGGCGATTCGCTTATCGAAGAAATATTTAGTAGCGCCGACTGAGCTCTTGTTTTTAAACAAGATGACTTTACTTTTGTATTTGGGTATAATAATTCTCTCTTTATTAATAGGTCATATCCTGGCTACAGGCGTATGTTTGCCGAGCCGGGTGCTAACAAGCAGCTGGCTGTGTTCCCTTCTGGTTAATGGAGCCTCGGGTCTCAAGTCATGCCGAAGGCAGTGTGTGTAAACAATGCAGTCGGCGCACTCGAAAACGCCACATAGTTTTATTATTGGCAATATAGAGCCAGAGCCCACCGTGGTAGTTTGTCTGCATTTGGTCTCCACGCAGTGTGGGCGCAGTTAGAACGACCAGCTCGCATTCGAGTGCCGGGCAAATTTATTCGACCCGTAGGATTAGCTGGTTTCAGGTAAGTTTTCCCCAAGATTACGATTGCTTCTTAGGAAAATGTCGTAGGAGTTTCGAGATGTTACTTAAGTTAAAACTGGAACACACTGGAATGTCTCTACGTGCGTTATTTCATACTGGGAACATCAAGGAGTTCTTGTGTCAGATATGAGCAATGAACATTCAAGGCAAGTTTACTAAACGGCGCTATATTAATTAAACTAGTATATTCTGCCAATCAATTTCAAACTGTCCCCTTTTGCACATCAACTATGACATAAATATTATGAATAATGAAAAATAAGTAAGTAAGATAATGGCCAATTATAAATAAGCGATGATCAGGGATCAGGTACTTCCATTAATCTCACCGCAAGAAATGGAAGCACCGTGTGACTTGTTCAATACTTGTACCATGCAACTTGTGCAATACTTGTACAACTTGTTCAAGTGCAACTTGTTCAAGTGCAACTTGTTCAAGTGCAACTTGTATATCTTGTTCAAGTGCAACTTACACTAAGTGTAGGTATTGCTAAAAAAACAAGGAACATCTATTTATTCTAACTTTTAGGTACCGGTACTAGTAAGGTATCGGTTTCTAAGCTATATTTGACGTACATAAATCTAACATTTTTATATTGACAAAATGTGTATTATGTGTAACAATTATTAAAAATACTAATAGTATAAAATACTTTTAAAATACATTACAATATATAAAATATAATAGTCGCACCATGTTACTTATTAGTACCATAAATTTGTATATCTTTGTCATAGAGTGTAATAATAAAATTAATGTTCTTATTCATGATAAATTGGTTTTAAAAAATGTATGCAATGCTAAAGATACACACATCTAAAGCAATAGATTTTGCAAGTCGGGGCGAGGTTTTGAACCAATCAGACAGTGCTCAGATTCAAGGTGATTTGGTCTCTCCGTGGGCTCAGAACGTCAGCACTGCTTTAAACGCGAAACATTGCAATTAACCTCTGTGTCGCGAATGTTGGATATTTCGAGTTATGGGATAGAGTGGCACGGAATTGAGAAATGCAAGCGGCTCGAGAGTTTTGAGTGTTCAACGATAGCGGTTCGTGCTAGTTAGTAAGTGGCGCTGTGCTTCGCTTCACCTGTTAAGTGGTGTCTCCTAGTAGACTACTGCTCGGGATAGATGATGCGTCATCATTATTAAGATCGCCTACTAGAACTTGACTTTTCTGAAGCCCGTTCGTGTCCTAGGTTTAATGTTAGTGGATAAGCTTATGGTTAGAGGACGAGCTTTCGATTCGACGCCTAGAGGGTAGACTTGGCTGTGGACCTTGAAGTACCATTCGGATGTATCGGGCGAGTATATTAAGCAGAAAAACAGATACACATATTAATTTTCAGCGAACGGTGAACGGTATGGCCTAATATTGGGCAGGAGTTCATACGAGAATAAACATGAGTTATTAAAATGTTTCTAACTAGGCTATTATGTGTATTAATGCTATTCGATAAAACGTAACCGATTTGCAAATCACGACGCAAGGCTGCCATGGAACAGATGAAACGCAAATAGTTGCCATAGTATCTCTTAGTTGTCGCTTTCAGGTAAGAAGACCGGTAACTGTTTAAATTTAAAGCCAGTTATTAAAATGAAATTTGAGGTTAGTTGTATTGAATATTGCTTGAAGAAAGTTGTTACAGATGCAATCCTATAAGACGCCAGTTGTTTTTTGTTAATCCCAAATTTATATTCCACACTTGAATGCACAATGGTCTATTAATTATTGTAAATATTTCCGACTATATAATGTTTTTTCGGAGTGATTTCTCATTAATGTATGATCGGAGCAACATTTGCAGAAAACTCACCAAACCATGAGCGAAAATGCAAGCTGGCACAAACTTAATAATTATTTGTGTGAAATGGTTGGTGTGTGAGTTAGATTGACTGGTATTTATATTATTCAAAAAGCTTTTTATTTAAAATCTATAGTATTTTAATTCAAAATGTATACAGGGTAGTAAGTCACAAATCGTGACTGGCGCTTTACAATTAGTTTACAATTGCCCTAGGCACACAAGCAGACAGACAGACATCGTAAAAAATTGCTTGAAGATCCTCCTGCTCTTCTAAAGCAGCAGGCGAAAACGTTAAACTTTGTTATAAGTCTCATTATAAGAAAACTGTGACTGTAAACAAAAAATCTCTTGTAATATAGCTTATAATTATACGTTGATTCTGGCAGTATCGTTATAACAGACTTATAATGAGACTTATAACTTAAACTGTGACCGTGTAAATCAAGCCTAAGCGATGTTGTACAACCTGCGTTGCTAGGCAATATTGTATCAGTTAGAGTTGACAAGCAATATTGTTTTAGCTAGCGTTGCTAAGCGAGATTGTTGCAGCTAGCGTTGCTGAGAGACTCTGTTGCAGCAAGCGACCCTAGCATTGCTAAGCGATATTGTTGCAGCTAGCGTTGCTAAGCGACATTGTTGCAGCTAACGTCTAGCGTTGCTAAGCGATACGGTTGCAGCTAGCGTTGCTAAACGATATTGTTGTCGCTAGTGTCGCTACGCGCAATGGTTACTGCTAATGTTATTTACTCTACGTTATGATTGGTTGACATTGACACAGCCGTTACTAATAAATTATTGTGTTACAAGTTCGAGTTCTGACTGAATTATGCATTAACATGACCCAATAAAATGCTGTTTAAAAGATATTCAATTAATATTCAAATCATGCAGTGCCGACGAGTGCTAGGTACTAGTTCGATTCAGAAAATGTCTGCTAATAAAACATATTTTTTTAACAACTTTTTTGTTGTTGACATTTATCATTCTGTCTAGACTGAGACAAGACGGTCAATACCTTTTACACGGTATGTGTAAAATTAGCCTGGAGTTACAATTGTATACTAATTTTAAAACTTTGCAATGAAGAACAACCAGTCAGTAGTCAGCATGTTAAACACAGGTCATCGGGGTCAAACACCGTTCAACAGGGTAAAACACAGGTCAGCAGGGTAAAATACCGTTCAGCTGGGTAAAACGAAAATACAAATTGTAGACTGCAGAGTGTAATATTAAGACGAATCAAACATAGTGTAGATTTTGACCTTGTTCAATTGATAGACGTATATGTTAAGGAAAAACTAGGTAGAGCTGAAGTGAAGGTTCAAAGGAAAAAATACTTTAATGTTGAATGGATAGTGTGGTATGACTCAAATAACAAATTAATTTGTTAACTTGTGCAGCGCGGTCATTCGCGACCACGCAACCTATAAATGAGTATGCAATCTCATTATAAATTGTGTACAGGCATCACATTTAACTTCAAATATAACATTAATTAAGTAAAAGCTAAGATACAAATTAAGCAAAAATTAAGTTAAAGTAATTTCTTCAGTAAAAGCAAAGTCTACAATCCTGTGACAAAATATATAGTAATGTGAAACACTGTAATGTAAATGCCATACCAATCCGAAGCAATTAAGGGAGGATTAAAAGTTAGTTCAATTTAACCAAAATTTGGGAGAGTGTAAAAATGGACGGTGTACAATGTACGGCATCTTAGGAAACTCAATAAGGCCCTGAGATGCGAGTCATACGATGAGATGACAAAGCAAAGAGGTTGGCGCGAAGCGTCTGATGCCAGGAACAAAGTGGAACGCGAAGTGCTCTCGCAAAAAAATAAAGCTTTAACTGCAGCTCACTTGCAACTTGCAGGGCCGCCGCCTCAGGTGAATGTTCCTTTATCGGCTTGCAGCGCCTCTAGTGAATTTTGTGGTAGTGCTATTTTGGCTTTCAGCACATCTAGCGAATACAACGTCATCTTTCGCTGATTTCAGCGCCTCAACGAATGCAGTGGTACTCTTATCCAGACAATAGACAAACAATTATAATAATGTATTTCATGAAGGTTTTTCTACCAAGGTGACTGGGGTGCATTTCTAGAGAGTGCAAATACGGGAGAGTAAAATGATGGAAGGGAGTAATTTTTGCAATTGGTGAAAGAGTAGGTCTAACATTAGATATTTGAAAGTTAAGTGTTGGGGTTTGAAGGGGTCATATGCAAAATTGAACAGAAGTCAGTGTCTTGTGTGAAATAGCAGTCACGTTGGGTTTTAAAATGGTTACCTCCTACATACTAATTTAATTACAGATGAAGTTAAATCTCTACTTGTAAATCTCTATTGTAACTTCGCAAGCCTACGTTCTTATAGTCTACCCCATGTTACCCCCTCTATCACACATTCATAAATCATATATGCATAGGCCTAATTCACAAAAGCATTGCGCATTAATGAGGCACTATTGTTTGTTATACGCATGCATTTCAAACATGTTAGTACTCCTGAAATAGATAAAAAGCTACACAAATTGTCAACATCAGCCGAAATAGAGCCTAGCATGCCATAAAATGAGATCGGAAATAATCTCCGCCATTGAGTCGCTGAAGACAGGGAAATCACCGGGAAATGACAACATATCGGCCGAGCTGATCAAAGACGGGGGAAAAGCAATAGGCGACTTGATGTGGAAGCTTTGCGAGGAAATATGTCAACGCGAGTCGACACCCAAAGAATGGAAGCGCTCCACGGTAGTGCCAATACCGAAAACGGGAAACATGGCAGATGACGACAATTAATTACAGAACCCTAAGTCTACGAACGAAAAGGAGACGAAAACGCTGTCAGAGTTGATGGAGTTCTGACGGATTGATATAAAACATCGATTGGGGTCAGAAAAGGATGCCTTCTCTCACCCATGCTCTTCAATATATTTCTGGAGTGTATAAATTGTATAATTAATGAGGCACTCGAAGGAAAGACAGCGGGATCGCTATTGCTGGAAGGTCGGTGAGCAACTTTAGATTTGCTGACGACGTAGACTTGGTGGCAAAGACAGAGCAGGAACTGCAAGACCTTGTAGAAGGAGCAAGCAAAACTGGTGCCAAGTTTGGAGTGGAAATGAACAGCAAAAACAAATCAATGGTTACATCCTATGAGCCGATAGAAGCCAAGATAGTAGCAGAAGAAAATGATCTAGATTCGGTTGACCGCTACAAGTACCTGGGAAGCATCATAACCTGGTATGCAAGATCCACAGCAGAAATCCGTGCCAGATTAGGAATAGCCATGCGGGCAATGGGAAGAGTCGACAAAATATGGCGCAACAAGCAGATATAATTCAATTATACAAAACAAAGGTTTCTGTAAAGTATTGTCTACCCTGTGCTCGTGTATATGTGGCAGTTGTGACGTCACCAATGTTTAGGATTTGCGGCGTGCTAGTGTTGCTCCGCAGGACAAACTTGAGTACCTAATAAAGCAACGCAAGCTGCGACACTTTGGATACGTGGTGAGGATGAGTGAAGGACGACTGCCGATGATGGCAATGGAGGGCACAATAGAGGGTTCGAAGTGAAGAGGGAAACAGAGGGCAAAGTGGCTGGGCAATATGCTGGAATGGACGCAGATGGATTTTCAGATGGCCAGCGAGTCGGCGCGGAACAGGAAAGGGTGGCGCGAGTCATGCTCAAAGGCTGCAGCTTCAGAAGTCATACCTCAACGGTCCACTGGATTACGGGACTGTCACGATGTGATGATAATATTATTTTCATGAATGAGCTGCTTGTTCCAATGCAGTTTCGAATGATGCCATCTTGCGTTTACGCATGATTTGTGAACGTTTGTAAGTCTTTCGCAAGATGCCGCAAATCTGAACGTATTGGCCGCTCGCTCAAGTTCGTGCATGATCGAGCAACCGCGTTGTATTATGCGAAAACAGCGATCGCGACTGAGACATGTAGACCAAGGAGGTTGGAATTATGGCAGGCTATAGAGAGGACGAGCATGGCCATTCCGACGGCACCAAAGTCGGCGGCCATGATTTGGAAGAAGAACGTCCTACATCTCTTGTAGGTTTTTTGTGAACGTTAAACTGTATTTATAGTTTTAGTTCAACTAGAATTCAAAATTGGAATACTATTGTCATTTATGGGACATTAAATCTAGTTCGATTTACCGCAGTTTCGTCTGTCAGAACTAATGTTATATTTAAATAGTAATCGGCATTACAGGCCAACCGAAGAGTTAGTCGGTCATGAATGTAGAACAGTATAACAGATGCTTGTGAGTCGTGACAATAATATATGGTGAGGGTAAGTGAGGGCAGCGACTCAAATTGGATGCAAAGAAATATAGGAGCCAAGTTTTTTTTAAATGTGTGTGATGTGAAAGCGACGCCTTGTCGCAAGGAAGATCACGCTGGCAAGGTAATTTAGAACGAGTTGAAGTCGATGAATGCAAAATGATGCCAATATCGTACACTAAATCCACCGATCGATGTATTCAATGTGTTGTTTCATTCACACTTGTATAATAAGGATCGCTGCAGTGTTCATCATGTAACGCAAACACTGCAGCCTAGTTTGCACCTTACTGCATTGTATCACGAGTCACGAACCGTGTATCAACAGTCAGAGACTCAAGAGTTACCCTCTCAGTACTGGCGTCCAATGTTGTCTCTACCACTCGACATCATTGAGAAAACGACCTAGACTACTAGTAGTAGTTTGGTAGTAGTACTCAAGATGACCACTGCATGGCACCACTAAAGCATTTTCAATATCGCAGCCAAATAACCGTCAATACATGAAACCCGAATGTTTAAATAAATCCCATTGATGGTCCATGTGATGAAGTTCCTTTGTAGCAAATCAGCCTGATTTCAAGCAGCGGAGCGATACATTTACTTTTTTATTTCTTATATTTGTTTATAGTTACTATTTATTACTATTGACAACATGAACTGACGTTATGGATTATATATTATTATATTATATATAATATATATTGCCCAATATATATATTGCCCTGGATTATTTATTACCCAACACCAAATTTGTTATATATTTACACATGTTAAATGTATGGCAGTCGCCGTTAGATCGCGCGGCAATCATACTTGAAGTTCCAGTTGGCTATCGGCAGATTTGAATTAAATCGCGGGCGTACCTTGTTGTTGTTTTGTGTTGTGCCTAAATGCAGGTCCTTGGCAACTGCCAATTGGCAGCTGCCAACTAAACAAGGGAAGATACTAAGATTGAGAGGTTTCCCGTTGCCTTCCTCATAGTACTCGATTTAACCTGCTGAGCTACAGCGACTGTCACGGTTTGATCTCTAACCGGGATTCGAACCCGCAACCTCACGATTACCTCAATCAGTCGCTGCTTGAGTTAATCGACGTTGTTTACATACATAAGTCGACGCATGCTCATTAAGTCAATGTAAATAAGGTCGTCAGAGACGAGCGGTGTCACCCCTCAGTGGCTGACATTAGGACCTACAATTTTTTTTTTTACATAAAAATTGACACCTACAAAATATATACAAAATATGCACCTAAATATAAAGCACCTAAAAATATGCAAAAATGTATTATTTGGACAAAAAATTTGGCGCACACACACAGACACACAAACTGACACCTAAAAATTATTTTGAAAAACCTTTAAAAAAATTATTTTGACAAAAATTTAGGCACAGACACACAAAATTTCACAAATACACAGACATACAAACTGACACTAAAAAAATTAGGCACACACACACAGACAGACACACAGACAGACAGACACACAGACAGACAGACAGACATCGCAATAAGGGATTCCTATATCGCCCTACTCAGCTAAAGCTGTAGGGTGAAACGATAAATGTAAATAATGTTAACAACGTCGATGTAAGTCAAATAAAACAAACCAGGAAATTGAAAATTGAAAACTGTCAACTTATAACGATATGTGAGCGGCCATGAACAGTCTCAGAGTCGATCAAGACTGCGTGCCAATTATATCGATATGGTGTTCACTACATGTTGTATTCGTTTTACAATGTCCACAAATAATCACTGGAACTGTAATGAAGTGCACATATAGCATGCGCACAAGGATAGTCAGTTTATGACAGTCACTTTTATTATGCGCACAGTATAATATATTCTACTGCATAGCACCCGAATATTTGACAATGGGCCCGTACAACATTGGCTTATTCCCGAATAAGCGGTAGGTAGTTAGTGTGTCGTGTATAACTGCGGCTCTTGTGTGCCGCACTGCCGAATAAAACCAGCACTGTCGGTACACGAAACCATTAAAAAATGTTTGCCAAGCATATTGTGGCCCGGTGTACACACCGGTGACATTATATTGGCTAGCCAGACAATACAGTACAATGTTAACTGGGCTTGTGTGCTAAATCCAACGCGGATTTACATTTATGGCACACAAAATATTTCGTAGTATACCACGCAGATATTGTGCAAACAGTAGTTAACACGCTTGAAATTTATGAATAAATTGTGTTCATGGGCGTTCGAATAATTATGCAGTAACTTTCAAGGGCCGGTGTTTTCGCTGGGTTTGATCGATTGTTGAAGTGGTCCGCGTACTCAATGAAACAACTTCGTAACTAATTAAACACAAGCCGAGATAGAGTATACAGTGTTTGTGCACAACTATCGCAAACTCTGTTCCGTGCATGCCTTATGACAGTGGTAGATTCACGACAGTCGCAGATTACCTTCATTTACGTGTCACCTGCTATTTGGCGACAACTAATTGTAAGGAATTTTCATGAGACCAAGTTGCCACAGAATATCATTGTCATCTCTTCATCTGCAAGGTTACCAGTCGCAATCAGTTGTAATCAAAACAATTCTCAATTTGTAAATATCGAATTCAGATTAACATCTTGGACAATGTTTTCATTCCTGCAGTTTGTGATTAAATCAAAATTAAATGTTTATATTTTGGTACTTTTTTCCCCGATGAGGCTTTTTATTTCCAATTTAGTAGCGTACTGTGTCACTTCTGTCTCTATATTTAATTGTCGTTTCACCCTACAGCTTTAGCTGGGTAGGGTGATCTGGGAAGGATTTATTGCGATGTCTGTCTGTCTGTCTGTTTGTGTGTCTGTCTGTGTGTGTGCACCTAATCTCAGTTTAGCTAAACTCAGTTTAACAAGGCCGTCAGAGAGGAGCGGTTTCCACTAAGACGTTGACAGTACAAAGAATAACAAAACACAAAATAAAAGAATATTTCCACTAAGACGTTGCCAGTACAAAGAATAACAGAGCACAAAATAAAAGAAATCCCCCTCGCCTATAAAAATAATAGTAACAAAAAAATAATAATGCTGTCAGAGACAGCTGAGTGGTTTCCACTCCAAAGTGGACACGTCTCCCCTGTCCCAGAGACCAAGTAATGGGTTCTTGGTGACTGCTGACCGCTGATGACCGATAACCACTGACTGATGTCCGCCGACCGATGACCGCTAACTGCTGACCGATGACCTCTCGCTGACCACTGACCGTGCTGATGACTGCTGATCGATGAAAGCAGACTGATGACCACTGACCAATGACTGCCGATTGATGACCGCTGACCGATGACCGCTTGAAAACCGCTGGCTGCGCTGATGACCGATGACTGCTGACTGATGACCGATGAACGCTGACTGCTGATTGATGACCGCTCGCTGACCGGTGACCGCTGCCGGTTAACCGCTTACCGATGATGACCACTGACTGATGACCGCCGACTGATGACTGCCGACTGATGACCGCTGACCGATGACTGCGCTGATGACCGCTGACCGCTGACTGCCGACTGATGGCCGCTGACCGATGAATGCTGACTACTGACCGATGACTGCTGTCCGATGACTGCTGACTGGTGACCGATGACCGCTGACCACTGACCGCTGACCGATGCATAACCACTAACCAATGACCATTGCATGACTGATGACCGCAGACCGATGACCGATGCATGACCGCTGACAGATGACCACTGACCATTGACCGCTGACCGATGACTGCTGACCGATGAACGACTGATGACTGCTGACTGATAACCAATGCATGACCGATGACTGCTAACCGATGCATGACCGCTGACCGATGACTGCTGCATGACCGATGACCACTGACCGATGACCGTTGACCGATAGCCGATGACCGAAACATGACCGATGACCGCTGACAGATGACCGCTAATCAATGACCGCTGACTGATGCCCGATGATCGATGCATGACCGATGACCAATGACCGCTGACTGTTGACCGCTGACTGATGACCGCCGACCGATGACCGATAACTGCTGACCAATGACCGATGCATGACTGATGGCCACTGACCACTGATCGCTGACCGATGCA